>JAJMDO010000158.1:0-47296 GCA_030573635.1 Blastobotrys ciferrii
CATTCCCCAATGTTGGGGAGATCTCGGTTCAGCATTCTGTGGGCAATATCGGTGGCTACTGGAGCTCGTCTTCTTATCGTCATTAGCCTTTTCCAGATGATCCATGCTTGTTCGGAAAACGGGACGTCTGTTTTGTTGTTGCATCTGTCTTCATAGGTCTTCACAGTCACGTTTTCAAAAGGGATGAGAGGGATGGTACCCTCTCGCACCTTCGTGAGACATTTAACCACGTTTTTTGCTTCGAAGAAAAGCTAGTTAGCTAAATAGATGGAACTTTGCATGCTTATAATATGAAAGAAACGAATTGTTGGATTTGGCTGCTTATCTGTATATTAAATTTTCAGAAAAACAAGCGATAGGGATTCCACTTCGACAACAGTAATCGACGAACCCGACTGAGGTTAAGGCCAGCTCTGGGGGCTAAAACAGCTCCTCAAAACTAGATAGAACTTAAAGCAATCTGAGAATTGACTCCGTTTAGCAGACCCTGGGGGTTCGAGGGTTTTCCTCGTTAAAGACTCCGCTCATATCATCCAAATTAGGAAATAACATCACGTGATGAAAATTGGGAGATTAAGCGAGTGAAGTGAAGAAAAAAAAAAAAAATCTTATCGATAAGTAAGTGTTGGATCAGAAGATGGTATCGGGGAAAGAGAAGGTAGAGGCTAGGATTGCAGAATTGGAGGAGCAGAAAAAAGTTCCAATTAAGAGTGGGCCATCGCAAGGGGGTGTTGGAAAGAAAAAGGGGAAGAAGATGACCGCGAAACAAAAGAAACGACTGCAAAAGGCGATTGAGAAGGCCGAACAAAAAGACGATGTGCTGGAAAAGAAGATTGAGAATGCAAATCAAAGAAGACAGCGGGTGCTTGAAAGAAGAAAGCCATGGGAGGAGGATCGGGAAGAACAATCAAAGTCAATTGAAAAGAACTAATTAATATCGGTAATTTCTACTATTATTATTATTACCAGCTGTATCTTTTCCCCAGCCGCATTTTAGCCAGCGGCCATTGATTTGATAGGCTGAGAGGTGGTAGATGGCCATGGCCGCCCGTTCGTGTGAGTCGTATTTAGCAAATGCATATCCCTTTTCATGCTGGTGTTTGAAATCCACCAAGTACCCAAAATTCTGTGCCACGTGCACCAGCTCGTTCGTGTTGGTGTACGGGCTCAGATTACCAATATAGACCGTGGTGACCCATGACGGGGACTGGTGCAGTATCATTTCATAGTTGGGGTGATGCGTCGGCATACCGTTGGGAGGGAAGTGTGGCGGTGGTGGCGGTGGTGGCGGTGACATGCTATAGGACAGTGGGTGTGGTGGCGGTGGCTGGTGACGATGTTGCTGGTGGTGATGGTGATGACGGGAGTTGTACCCATTACTATTGTTGTTCATGCTACTGTTGCTGTTATTGTTGGATTTGGTCTTTTGCTGAGCCCAATTGCAGCGAATTGGGCGAGAGCCGATGTGCTCTCCATCCATCTCATGGATGGCCCGCTCCGCGTCCTTTGGGTCGCGAAATGAGGCAAAACCGTAGCTTCTGGAACGCCCAGTGGTCATGTCCCACATGACACGAGCCTCAACCAGTGAGCCGAATTTTGAGAACGCCTTCGTGAGAGACTCGTCGTTCACTTCCTGGGATAGGTCGCCAATGAAGATGTTGGTGTAGTTCTCGCTGTCCTTGATGGCTTGTTGCGTGTGGTAGGCCCAATTAATCTTGATCTCACTCTGATTGAGCATTCTGCGATTCAACGTGTGCATGGCTAACTCCGCCTCACACTCCTTCTCATACTCCACAAATGCATAATTAAACCCCTTCCGCTGAATACTCTTCTCAGGAAGGATCTTTATGGATACCACGTTACCCGTGACCCTAAACAGCTCCATCAACATGTCCTCCGTCACATTCTGGTCAACCCCAGAAACATGCAGGACACGTTTGTTTATCTCCCGACCGCCCTCCGCCGCATTAGCAGGCTGCTTGGTCGAGTCCGTCTCTACCTGTTGCTCCATCACAATTGGAATATCCGTGTGTACAGGGGTATCTAAAAGTATCTCACCTCACCTTCCACTCTGGCTACTGTCACACTGCCCACTTCCCTTGATCTACGACATTTCAAAACCTTATTTACCACATGGCGTAAACCTCAGCACACCATGCGCATATCTCAGCACAATACCCCCTGGATTCTTACCATCCATCCTTGCATCTAAAAACTACTACTGTCACAGTCTTAAAATATAGTGAACATAATGGCCAATGGTACGCGGCTATGTTCTATAATGCCCAATCCATGTCCCACAACGTTTTTCGCACTTCGGGCCCATCCGGTTTCTGAACCTAAATAACATCTGAAACATGTTGTAGCTACCGGTATTTTTTTCTTTGGGGGCACGCCCCGACCCCCCCAATGGCCAGGGTTGGCTTGGCCGAGATCAAGGTATAGGTCAAGTGGAGTTCATGTGCAGGGATTTGTTTAATGTAGTGGGTTTTACACGTTTGCTTGGATTATTGATTAAGGTTGGCTTCATGATGTCAGTTGATAATGAAGAACATTGTTTTAAAAGGCTTAGACCAACAATGTGCTTAGGTCCCTATTCATCAGTTGTACTTTTCAGAAAATGACCAGAGTAATTAGAAACGCTTTAGCGGGGTTATTTACTGGCTTTTGAAGGCCACTAGTCGGCTTCTCCGAGCCTTGTAGCTGCTATCGCGTGTTGGCTTAGCGTTATGAACCAGATGTTGATGGAACCAAGTAAAGTATGGCATTGTCTTACCTGTAGTTTAGGAGTCCCCAAAATTCCTGTCGATCCAAATCCTAAGCAATGATCAGCTTAATGTTTCGACCACATGCAGATCGAAGTAATTAATTCTTCGAAAGAAAATATATAGAGCAAATACATTCCGCGGGTAAGGCGAAGGATATTTCCGCTTGCTGTAGTAAAAGATCGAGAGTGACGGCCCCATCATTGGCCTCTTGCATCTCAGCCTTGTCAAAACTAGGCATACAGCGCGTGATTGACGTAATACAACAAATTCACGATAGCAAGGTTGATTGAATCATTTGATGAAGCAAACCCAGTGATCGCACATATATTTCTATCAAACCACTTCAGTAGATATTTTGCAATCTAGCAGTTCCAAGGCTGTAGAAGATTTAGATTTCTGCACCCAAGGGAGGCCTGTATAAGGTCTCCGAGGTTATTAGACCTAGATAGTGATTTGTATCATGGGAACATGTCTAGCTCCTCAAACTCGGTGATACCAATCAGAATCAGATCCAAGCAGGTTCATGGTTTCCCTATACACTTCTTTCTTCCAGTAAAAGGCGAATTCGAAGATATATCCAGCGTTTTCCATGCTAGAAGTCCTGACACCTCCATGGTCGTTGTGGTCTATGGAATTAGCCGGCCGTCGGTCATTCTATATTTTTCCGTCTGCCAAAAAGAAATAGAAGCATAAATTTGCTTGTCGGAATTCGACCCGGTACCAAGACCCAGTAAAGCGGCCTAGATAGTTTGGTATATAAGGTCATACTTGAAATGATTGATCGTCTATGCGTGCGGCGCAGAAAAAAAATTGGTTCTTACCCCACACAACGGTGGGCATATAAGACATTTCCGTGACCTTGGCCGGTTATTATAAAAGAGGTATAGCAGCATGTATATAGGG
Source organism: Blastobotrys ciferrii (assembly GCA_030573635.1). Lineage (NCBI taxonomy): Eukaryota > Fungi > Ascomycota > Dipodascomycetes > Dipodascales > Trichomonascaceae > Blastobotrys > Blastobotrys ciferrii. The sequence continues at coordinate 3,672 of JAJMDO010000158.1, forward strand.
CTAACAGAATGCTGTTACTTACTATTTTTTTGGTGGGGACGCTGTGTAGGGCAGCTGATTTGAAATCAGCCCCGTATGAATCTAGGATTGACCTTTTACCGGCCAGTCTGAAGGTCTCGACCTTTGTAAGGGAGAAGGTTAGTGACGATATGATCTTTATTGCACCATGGTCATCTGGGAATATTGAAAAATCACAAAAGTATCTTGGCCCGCATATCTTTAAAGCGGATGGGGAATTGATTTGGACTGGATACGGTAGGTTTGGGAATTCTGTAGTGAACTTTATGCCATCAAAAGGCGAAAATGGGGAAACTAGAATGTCATTTTTTGAGGGAAACGTTGCGTTTGCAGGTATTGGGCTGGGAACTTATAGGGCTATGGATAATCGGTTTGACACTACACAGCACATTGGGCTCAAGGCTTCATATTTGCACGACTTTCATGAAATCAAATTTACTGGTCCAGATACGGCTGTATTTTCCACCTATAACCCAGTTCCCTATAAAATGTCGAAATTCAAGGAGTCTGCGTTTGAAGATGGTTGGGTATTCGACAATATAATTACTGAAGTCAATACTACGACAGATGAAGTCGTTTTTCAATGGAACTCACTAGACCATGTTTCTGTGGGTGACACAATGGTCAAGTCGCAAATGAAGTCTCATGGAGGCTCAAATTTGGATCCCTTTGATTATATGCATCTGAACTCTATAGTGAAAGATGACTATGGGAATTATCTTATTTCATGTCGACATCTCTGGAGTCTTTATTATATTGACGGCAAGACAGGAGATCTCATTTGGACATTGAGCACTGGTAATGTAGACGGCGATTGGGAAGTAGATGACGACGCCACGTTCGGGTTTCAACATGATGCAAATTGGGTCAAACCTAGTAGCATTGGCAGAAGCGAGGAAAAAAATGTTAAATACATTTCCCTTTTTGACAATGAAAAGACTGGGAGCGGAGAAACGGCCCACAGGGCCTATCCTCGCGGGATGATTATAAGGTTGGAGGAAGGAAAAGCCAGAGATTCGAAAAAGAAAGGAAAGGTTTCCTTGGTCAAAGAGTATCGTTTAGACACAGATAAGGCCAGCCCGTCACAGGGCAGTATCCAGGTCCTAGAAAACGGAAATGTTTTCATAGGCTGGGGCCCTAATCCTGTTATTTCCGAGCATTTGTTTAATGGCAGCATAATTTTTAAAGCCTCTCTTCCACACGCTACATACAAAGCTTACAAGTCGAAATTCAAAGGATATCCAAGAGAAAACATGTCTATTCTCTCCGCTTACGATGGGGACAGTGATACGACTACGTTGTACATATCCTGGAATGGCGCTAGCGAAGTTGAACAATGGAACGTTTATTCTGAAGAGGAATTTGTTACTTGCACTCCAAAATCCGGTTTTGAAACTGTGCTGCACATTCGGGGATTTAAGAAAAGCATAGAAATTGATGCCATAGGTGATGGCGTGATTCTTGGCCACAATAAAGTCAAGACTTACGATACAAGGTAGCAGGAATAAATCGATTTTTATATGTCAACAGTTAGCTCTCAAATTCGCTTCATTACCAGAAAAAGCAACATGCATGCAAAAGCTTAGCTCTGCGGATACATTGGAAGAATACTGAAATACATGATAAGATGCCTGTGCTGTGGCAATGGGTACATACGTCATAATTACCTTCGATCAACTTTATCCATTTTTAATCGAATCATACAAAGCACTCCCAGATACCTTGGTACCTGAAATATATGAGTTATGATCAAATTTACACTTGGCGAGGTACAGCACTGCCAGAGTTTTTACAGGATATAGTTTCTGGGGTGTGAAGAAGTAACTTATAATATTTCGCAGGCTAGCAACAAAGCTTTTGATGGCAGCACAGTATTTAAACCAGCTCGAACATGATCTCATAGTACAGAGCAAATTAATCACATACTATCCAGCAGCCGTTCTTTTCCGATGTTGATACAACTTGGCGACTGGACGTTCTGTGAAGCATAACAGCGTTTTCGCTTCTTTTGCTGAAAAACTGAGAACAATTTAACCAGTTGATACCTCCGCGGACTAGAGACAGGGAGCTATGGCAAGATGGCCCCAGAAAAACCACTTATGCTATAAATGGCCAGTGCCAATATACCAAGAATAGCAAGCGCCAACAGAACAAAAAAAAAAAAAAGGAAGTATTATCAAGGGTATTTAAACAGCAAGTAAAACAATCAGGTATACTATTTGGACTAGTACTATTATATGTATCGAAAAATGAAGCGGTTGATGAAAACGCCTATTCCGGGCTATCGTCCAGTTCCGGTGCACGACTCAACCCATTTGTTGAACTCGCCGAGCATTGTACAATACGTGCCGGATAGTGATTGCTATGAATGGCCACGTTCACAGATTGAGCATATGGTAGAGGGCCTTTGGGATGAGTTTAGCAAGTACAACATTTTGGATGATGAACTTGATCCAAGGTTGGAATCTGAGAGGGTCCAGCTAGTGGAGCCATTAAACAGTACTACAGAGGTTTATTTGGCGTGTACGATTAATGTACTTCGTCCAGTGTGTGACATGATGTCCAAGTACATGGGATGCTCTGTTAATCTGCTGACGGACACGTTAGTCAGCCCCCATTCTTCAATCCGAACAAATACCATGTTTGCATCTGCTGTCGGTACTAAGATGGATCCATTGTTAAGCATAAACTTTAAGCCACCAGGCTCCTTGTTGCCTGTTTTTAACGCCTTTGTTACAAAGTCTAAGAACAAGCCGGAAGTGGAATGTTGGAATATTTGGATGAAGGAAATAACGCAGACTGCCTGTCTACAAAGGCTGCCATTTTGCATTTTAACAGATTACATTCATTGGATATTTATCCAAGTAATGGCATGTAATACTCGTTCTCGAAGATTAGTCTGTTGGGTCTCTGTAAAAGAATTCTCAGACAGGGGGCCCACAGTTGCAGAAATGGTGGCAGCGCTAGTGAACGTTCATTTCACAGCCGATGATAAACTTAATAACGAGGCTTTGGCCTTCCGCGCAGCGGAAATTGGCCACCAAATAAAGGGGTGTATTGCTGCTAAAAAGGCAGGGTATAGAGATGCTGCTCTGAAGTTGCATAAACGGGTTAAGTTTCATGACGTTTTTGGAACCGATTACTTCAAGGGCCTTGCGAATATCCACCAATTTCCGGATAAAGATGTCGAAAAGGCATTTCGATCAATGGCAAGTGTAAATCAGGACGGTGGATTCTTGTTGGATTATCTGTTGAACGATTTTATTCCAACCACAGAATATGAGTTTCCCTTTGCCACACAGGACGCTAAACCAGAGTCTTGTTCGCAATGCCGAGTTATATCAAGCCCAAGAATTCCTGTCAAATGTTTTGAGAAGGTTTACAACTACGACAGGTTCCCAATCGAGCCCCTCTATCGGAAGCTCGAAACCCCTGTAGTAGATTCTAATCTCTTGGAATTGGCAAACAGAGCCCACGACAAACTTCATCGGGAGGTTAGAGCCTACCACAAACTCTCCATTCTCCAAGGCTCTACTATCCCATATTTCTACGCAGTCATTTTGTCAGATCCTTATGGCTACCACGACAGACGATACGTCGGAATTCTTTTAGAATATGTTCCAGAAGCTCAGCCTCTCTCACGATGGATCGAAAACTTCCAAATACACAACACACCAAACCTTACTCGTCAACAGGCGTTATTACGTGTCGCCAGTAATTTGAAGAAAGCCGTGTACCAAATTCATGACCTAGGAATCGCACATTGTAACCTAACGCCAGAAAATGTCTTAGTAAGACTTCCTGATCTCTCCGTGATAATCGTCGACTTCACCAGCGCACAGCCAGATACCCCCACCGGCGCATTGATACAAAACGACAAAAGGGCTATTAGGTCAATTTTTTCAAAATCAAATCGAAGAAGCATCGAGTGATAATTAAGCTCGTTTAATTTCCAAGCAGGACGGCAGTTCATAAGAAAAAATTAAATATATTCACTTCTCCAAGCAAAGTTTTGAGGCGTTACAGCACTCGATCTTCTTATTCCATAGTAGACTCAAGGCAACATCGTGTATAGCTTAAATTCAACGAATTGTCTGGTAATGCAGCTGTATAAATTGTCACCCCTATAAATTACCAGTGGCATACAAAGAGAAAGAATCACATTTCTCCACAATCCTGGATGTATATTTTATGAGGGGACGGTCTATCATGTGAGTCCGTTGGCGCGTGTTCAATGCGTCGAACAACATCAAAGCCCTCGACTACACGACCAAACACGACATGCTTGCCATCTAAATTCTCATTGCGGTCGCAGCAAATAAAGAATTGACAACCATTCGTGTTAGGGCCTGAATTGGCCATTGATAACGCGTATTTCTCGTGTTTATATTGAAATCCTTCATCCGCAAAAGTTGTGGATCCATAAATTGACATGCTTCCAGTTCCATTTCCCTTTAAAAAATCACCCCCTTGAACCATGAACCCTTTAATGACCCGGTGAAAGGTGCTTCCCTTGTATCCCTGCGGCTGACCGTTGATGCGATACTCTCCTGTACATAGCTGTCGAAAGTTCTCGCATGTCTTGGGCAGCTCAGACGCATACAGTTCTAGCTTTATTCGTCCAATCGGTTCAGATCCAAACGATACATCTAAAAACACAACCGGATTCGCACTCATCAGTTTTAAACGATCGGAGTATCCCAAAGTTCTAAATTGCCTATGTATCGGCCTACCGTGTAGTATCGGCACATCGGTCCGACGTAGAGATTTATACTAAGCATTGGCTAGTACTAGTGAACTAGTTGCCTCCTCCCACTTCCAAGGCAATTGTTTTAGCAATATACCTAAAGTGATTGGCCTAATTGTCTAATAGAAAGAATCCCCTTCAGTCCCACTGAGGACGAGAATGAAGTAGACATAGACCGTAGATCGTATAACGTAGACGGTAGACCGTTTAGTGCATGTATGCCTAGGGTTAGGGTACGTTTGTCATACGGAGGGGATTCTGGGGTCTCCGGTGGGCCGAGAACCGAGGAGAGACTGTCTCCACAGATTTGTATCGAGTTGAGTCATGAAAGCTAACGTCAGCACATCGCATCCGCCTCCAGAGAGTGCTATTGATCGTAATGCTCCTGAGTATCCACCTGCGGAGGGTGAAGCGGAGAGCCATTATTTTGAGACTAATCCCAAGCCAGAGTATTTGGACGAGGTTGAAGGACGGGTTCGGGAGTTTATCAAGCTTCATGACGGCAAACGACGCATTGCGCTTGTTACTTCTGGTGGTACAACTGTACCACTGGAGAACAACACTGTTCGGTTCATTGACAACTTTTCTGCAGGCACTCGAGGTGCTACTTCTACCGAGTTGCTGTTGGAGCAAGGATATGCAGTGATCTTCCTGCATAGACAATTCTCATTGTTGCCATATTCACGACATTATTCTCACACTACTAATTGCTTCTTGGATTACATGGTGGAACGCGATGGCCAGGTCACCATTGACGACAAATATCAGGAGGAGATGATGAAGGTGTTGAAACAGTATCAGAACGTACAAAAGCACAAGCTAATGTTACTGGTACCGTTCACGACAGTAAACCAATACATGTGGACTCTACGCATGATTTCTCTTCAATTGGGCCAACTTTCCGCTCCACAAACTACGCTGTTTTATTTGGCTGCGGCTGTATCCGACTTTTTCATCCCCACTTATCGGGTGTCTGAACATAAGATCCAGTCGGAAGGTGGCGGAGAAAAGCTGATGGTGAATTTGGACCCTGTCCCGAAGTTCCTCAAACGGTTGGTTGAAAACTGGACGCCCGGCGCAATGATTGTTTCCTTTAAACTCGAGACTGACTCGTCAATCCTTCTTTCAAAATCTAGAAAAGCATTGGAACGATACAACCACCAACTTGTCATCGGTAACCTCCTGCAAACTAGAAAACACGAGGTAACCTTCGTCACTAACGACAGTGTCCAGAAATACACGCTTTCGGAGGAAGACGAAAAATCCGGAAAAGAAATAGAAGCTATAATCATCCCACAAGTCATCCGAATTCACAACGAATGGATCAGCAGTAACAGCAAGAAATAGACAAATACAAAAATACCTCTACTGATATGCGAACTCCGCGTGATTAATATTGGACATGTAGCCTAGTTCTTTTAAAGAAGAACCAAAAGAGTGGGGGCTCTGCCTGGGGTCATAGAACCATTTTTGGGGTTATACAAGCAGGTGATCCGGCCTTCTCTATTTGTTCTTTTTGAAAAGGAATGAGAACGGTCGCTCCTCTATGAGGGGAAGAACAATATTGACTTGCATTTCGATCAACGTAACAACCGCCCAAAGCAAACTCAAAGGAGCACATGTGCAGGTCGATAGGCAGAGTTGTACTCTCTTCGATCTTGAGACTATGAACCAGCCAGCTGTGTGAGTACATGCTAATTAGAGCAGAATCTAACGACATGGGGAGAGAGTACTGTTGATTTCAAACTCGAAGAATACGCAACACTCCCGAATATAGTCCATACAGCCGGTATTTTAATTTTAATTTGGCAATCTCTTTTATGGTTATGGTAGCAGAACCCATCAAACGCTAAAAATATACCATAATCTGCATGTATTACACTCCTAAAGAGGGTCAATTAAACAGATCCTAAGCTTCAGCCAATGGGCTTTTCGATCATAAAGAAGATGGCGCGCGCGCTGGCTAGCAATTAACGAATGAACATATGCATACGCTAACGCGGTTATGAATATATGGTACCCCTATAGCTATAAGTTGTTAAAAAATAAGCTTAAAGCCACAGTAGTGGCCAAGTTGCAAGAGTCGATGATTTGAGATTGAATAGATCCATTTTGGTTATTCTTGCAATCAAACAATTGTGCAGTATGCACAAGTAAAAGCAAATGTGCCTTTATCCCATAGACCGTGAATGCAAATACTTCTACACCACCAGGTGTACCTTTCAATGTTCCTGATCCGTGGATATAAATATAGGTGTAGATTAGACCGACACAGAAAATATCCAGTAATACACGAACAAGCAAACGTCTCTTCGATTCAATGGCACGTATGCTTTCCTTCACATTACCAGTCTCTTGCTGCGTCTTCATTTCCATGTTTTGTCCCATATTCAGGTCAGGTCTAGCTATTAATCTCTGTAATTATTTTTCAGTCTCTTCTCATAGGCTAATCTGCGCGCCACGCGCCCCTGACAGCTGATCTAACTCATCACCAGAACTGCGGTGCATTTAATTTACTTCCACACTGGACAGCTAGCAGACTAATGGCTAGCGGGCCGGGAGGGAGACAAACTCTCATGGTCGTGACCGGTTTCTCCGACGCCAGGGTACGAAACAATACCATTAAGTGGCCCATAATGATTTTTATTTACTATTTGTGCATGTGATGATTAAATAAAAAAAATTAAGACTGGAATTTGAGAGGACTTTGTTTAGACAACTGTTGGTACCATTGTTCAGCCTTGCTTTTGGCGGAGGAGTAAAGTGCACCGCCATGCACCTTGACACCGTCCAACAATTGCATGCCGCCTGTAACAAAGGAATCTTTGATTCTATTCCATCCATCGGGGTCAGCACCATGGGTAAACAGTCTGTATTGAGATCGTGCATGAGCAATCAACTCATTGCGAGTGCTTCCTTGATACGTCCTGATACCGTATGTGTCCAGATACGCTTTGAGGTCGCTGTCAGACCATTTGTCGAAGCTCGATTGTTTGTATTCATTAACACTATCCTGTAGTGATTGCACAATCGAGTTGTACTGGTCAGTACCAGAATCCTTAGCCCGGTTCAGATAGTCCTGGGCAGTGTTAACAAGGTCCTGTCGTTGACCTTCAGCCTTCTTACCCTGTTGTTTAAGCCATTTCTGAAGATCCTCCGTGGACCAAGCGTCAAAGGTCCACGAACCTGGAGCATTTTGAATGGCCTTTTGCTTATTCTGTTGAACTAGCTCAATCAATTTTTCTTTGTTGGTCTTTGGTCCAACATGAATGCCGCGCGCATCAAGAAATTCTTTCAATCGAGAATCCGACCACAGCTTAACGCTTGAGTCAAAGAAGTCCTTGGAAGCTTGAGAAAATTGTGCATTGGCCCTGTTCAGGTAAGACTTTGTATCTTCCGCAGCCTTTTTAGTATACTGGTTGATATCGTCCTGGAGCAACTTTTTGTTTCGACGGGCAAATCTTTCAAGCTCATCTTTCTTCGACGTTTGTGGAACATCCAATCCATGCAAATCGGCAAAAGCCTTCAATTGCGACTTGGACCAGGTGTTGAAAACATCATCTCTGATTTTCCCGCTCCCATCATAGAACTTCTGTTTTGAAAAATCAACCTTTTCATATAAGTCATCCCTCAGTTTGTTAGAAGTTTGAATGAACTGCTCTTTAGCCTTGCTCAGGAAGGGCTTTGTGTCTTCAGCAGCTTTTTGAGCATAATAATTGATGTCGTCCTGTAGCAACTTCTTGTTCTTTCGGGCAAACTTTTCAAGCTCATCCTTCTTGGAAGTTTGTGGGACATCCAATCCATGAACATCAGCAAAAGCTTTCAATTGCGAATTGGACCACCTGCTAAAAACATCGTCACGAATCTTGCCACTCTCATCATAGAACTTTTCCTTGGAAAAGTCTATCTTCTTGTACAGCTCATCTCGCAATTCGGCAACCCGCTCATCCGCTTGGTTGCCACTTGCAAGCACAAAAAAGACAATACAAGCAAAAAATACAAAATTAAAACTGCGCATCTTTCACTAGTACTTTGCTTTACAAACAAGGAGAGCTGCCTTCCTTAAATACTAAAAGCAAACAACATCGTGCGGCTCAGGATGCTTGATTGCTACACAATGGGCCAGTCGATCCCTTCCAATCTCGGTAACATGACGCAAGAATTATCACACTCTCACAATGATCGTCACCTTCTAGATCAATCTCCTACATATATCGGGCTATGTAGATGCTCTATCATATGCCGAACAACCATCCAATTGTTTTTTGGGGTGCCTCAACTCTCTGGGGCTCGTTTCCGAAGATTAATTAGGGGTTCATCCCAGCTGGTTACAGGCCATACTGCAGTTAGAATGAAGCTTTCAGCCTAAAAGGAGGTAGTTTAGTGATTGATATCGATGTCCAATTTCATTAGAACGACGGATACAGTTGAACTTTTTCCCTCTTCCACCTGTTGAAATTGAGTAAATGGCCCTTTGTTTCAGATTCTGCCGGCCAGACTCTAAACGTTACCAAAACCAGTCATTCAAACAAACAACCAGGTCATCTCGCATATTTTTATGGGAAGTCTATGGTTTCCTGCGTAGGAGAAAAGTAGTTTGCTTCAGAGAATACTCATAGGTCAATTTGTTTCGTGGGGCAAAGCCCTCAAACTCCAATGGGCCGGCTTCTCGAGGAGAACGGCGGACAGCCAACTGTTTTCTGTGAAGCAAACAACGATTGCTTCTTTCCTGAAGAAAAGAAGAAGGTCATTGGTCATTATTTTCAGCCTGGGATTGCGGCTGGTACGGGTACCAGGTGTCTATTAGTTATCACTTAATATATATTTACAGGAAGGATAAACCAACACCAAATTGCAGCCCTTTTCGAAGACCCTCGCGTTCACGAGCAACCAGAGGAAGAGTGAAGTTGAGTTCGAACCGTGCAATGGGGTGCGTATACAAGAGACCAAAGCCAGCGGAGATTGATTGGCCGTAAAGGAGTTCTCTAAAGGGGAGAGGTCTTGTTTGGTCGACAGGAAGTATTGTTCCACCGTTCACAAAGGTATGCAATCTAAGAGGGTTTTGAGGGCTCAGGCGAGGGAGCTTGGAGAAAAGGCTAATTCCTGACGCAAAGTAAATATCTCCACCAACGTAATCATCGTCATCTCTGGGTCCAATACCACTCAATCTGAAGCCGCGGACATCATTTCCTCCTCCAAGATAGAAGCGGTCCATGAGATGAGAAGATTTGTTTTCGGCCATCCAAAGAAGGCCGCCTCTAGTGCCAACACTTAAGGTAAGAATGTCACGGAGGAAAGAGAACGCATACTGGGATTCATATGAACCCTTGATGAACGGGGTTCCATGACCACCCAACCCAGCGATTTCTTGTAGAGTCTTAAAGTAAAAACCTCGGGACGGCGTTAAATGATTGTCCCGTGTATCATAGGCCCATGAATGATAGATAGACGACTTGATATCCATCCCGGCCTGATCTCTTACTGTAGCACTTGAATAATCACCTGTACAGCTGATTGTTCGCCACACTGCTTCATATCCCAGTTCCTGTCTGGCGGATGCAACCTTAGCAGTCAAGCCCCGTACAATCTGCTCGTGAGAAGCCCAGGGGATGTTTCTGTCAGTGACATAACCAATCAGCTCCCCCCGCCATTTGGGTGAATTGTTTATCGGCGAAGTGAAATTAAGAATATACGATGAACGTGAACTTGTGCCAATAGTCGCATCAAAAGACAGCTTTTCGGCACCTCCAAAGATATTCTTGTATGTAAATGTAGCGTAACCATTCCCCTCACCATTACCTACATCAGTACCAGTCCGAGCCAAAAAACGCTTGGCCTTTGTTATATGAAGGGTTGCATCCAAATCCAGCTTATTCGGTGTGGAAAATATACTCGGCGGCGCAGCATCCAAACCAAACTTCACCTTCTCATATACCCCAAATGACATGAGGTTCATGTACACCTCGTCTATGCTCTTTACTAATGAACTCACTGTATGCTTATCGTTGTCAAGAATTGGCGCTAGCTGATCCCTCAAAAAGCTCTCTCTACTCGATGAAACACCTCCACCAGACGTACTAATTGACAACACTCTTACAGGCCTAGTAGAGTTCTCTTTCAACTAATTCTCAGTCAATAGAACATTCAAACCACATAATTACACCGCAGAGGGTTGAACAAGATCGTATTCTTGCCCTCTACTCCGTACCAATAATTTAACCAATGATTGGAACACAAATTTGAGAAACTGTTTGGTGCTGTAAGCAAGAACCACCAACACTTCGCAGAACTACGCTTTGGTTTCTTTATTTCCTTAAAAAGAAACTGCTTGAACAAACAGAATCACCTCAGAAATAATGCCTTTGGCTCACACTCTGATCAAGAATTGAATCTCGCACAGCTAGGTTTGTGTCTAAACAACAGTGATTTGACAATCTGGGGCCCCCAGGGCTAACTTTTTTGGTTCTTTTCCCTAAAAAAAACAGAATTGGTTCACCGAATTGGATCCTGGGATTTTAAACGGTGTGTTTCGTCACGGGGTACTTACCAAAGCGGAGAAATATTTCAGCATTTCTTCGTGCGCCTGTCGTTCGAGCTCGGAAGCGGAGGGTTCCTGTGATTGTCGGCCCTTCTGTAGCCTCTCGAACAACTAATTAATGTTAGTATTGAATCAGTGTACAAGATTTCGGGGTTTCTTTTTATACCTCATCTTCCTGGTTCATTTCGAATTGATTTCTGACTGAGCCGGAGTGTGTTAATTATTTCACCTCGCGAAACGTCCGATGGGAGGAACGGCTTTGAGACCGGTCGCCGATCGCCACCGACTAATCATTAGTAACCATGTCAGATGAAGTAGAAGACAAGCATTTAGAGCTGATTACCGATGTGTTTGGTCAATTTATGACGATGGAAGACATTGAAAAGGCACCCGAACACGAAGAAGATGAAGGAGAACAAATTGAAGAGGATATTTATCTGCATGTTGATAACCTTCCTGATGCGTTACTCGCCCTAGACATTGACCCCACAGAAGAAGAATTTGAGGAAATTGTCCGAACACTTGATCCTGATGCTACTGGTAAAATTTATTTTGAGCCATTTGCCAAAGTTATGTCTTTAAAGTTGGAATCACAAAACACTGGCTCTCAACACAATGAACAGGTAGTTGAAGCCTTTCGCCTCTTTACAGATGGCGAAGATCGCGACATTACATTACAGGACCTTCAAAGGGTCGCGGCCGAAGTCAAAGACAACCTAGCTCTGGAGGAACTCCGTGAAATGATGATGGGAAAACAATCAATCTCTCTAAAGGAATTTGAAGATATCATGAAACAAGCGAAAGCCCTTTAGCCACTCAAAACAAGACTACAACGGTTTATTGTGGAGATACGCCTCCAACCCCCCCCCCCCCCCTGTTCTCTTCGAGAACTTTTGGGTATCCTATGGCTCTGTGCAAAGCAAAAACATGGCTTGTTGCTTTGATTACCACAGACCTATCCAATGGGTAATGAGTTTTGGGGCCTGCGCCAGACCTCCAGAGTCAGCTTTGCCGAATTTGGTTTGCGTCGTTTACTTTAATAGGACAAGGATGAATCAATTCAATAATATAAGGTGGTTCTAGTGCAAGGTATTTATCAATTAAATAAAAAAATATCTACAAAGCCTTTTCTGGATACACGCCCCGGACCTCGGTTTTTGCCTAAATTCGGGTGTCCAGTAATGCCATTTCCTTTGGCACACATAAGACACAGTGAGAAGTACTCTATACTCCGAGAGAAATCGTGGTGAAGCTAACTCGGGGGCCTGGGCACGTGCCAACAAAAACCAGACCCTAAATAATAGCTTAGCCCTTCCGCTGTGCATGTAGAAGAACATCGATATCGGCCATAATAAGCGCTATAGCCAACTTCCGAGCAGCCTTTCTTTTACGAGACAAAAACAGCCAAGATGCATGCGTTATTCAGCTCTACGGAAACATTCAGACCCCAAACTCGGCGAAGCCTACCCTGGGGGTTTGGGGGCTTGCCCCCAAGAAACAACTGATCTCGCTAAAACTGACTGAAGGAGGTAGGGGAAAGATTGACGAATAATCGACGAAGCCAATCCTACGGATTTAGCTTTTACCCAAAGCCTCGAGCAAAGCGAGCCCAGAGGGTCTGTGGACGTGGGTTAGGACCTGCGCCGCCGCTCTGCAAGACTTTGATGACACCCAGGAAAATAGAGGAACCGAGCTGTACAATTGATTAAAGATGATAATATACAGGACGAGTCAGGAGAGGAGGAGTAGTTTAAATAATGTGTTTTGAGCGGAAGTAGGTTCGGAGATAATAGATCTGCCATGCGCCGAGGGCCAAGAGGGAAAGGATGACGCCAACGGAAAACATCTTAACTCGTCTATTGGTGGATTCATTAGTGTTTCTTAGTCGAGCCTCTCTGACCTTGAGGTATTCAAGTTCGCGAACGACTTCATCGGTGAGTTCTTCGATCCGTCGCAGCTCCAACTCGGTTGGCTTGAGCTTTTCGGCCGCTTGAACGGCGTTCCAATCCCGGGCGTTTGCGCCAATCTCGACGTCCAATTCAATGTTCTTGGACAGCTTCTGGTTGGATCGACTGTTAGTGAGCACATTGTCAAAGCACACGTCGAACGCAGCGTCGGTGTGGGCCGTAAATGCCATTCGCACAGTGTCGCCTGCATTCTTCTTTCGTCCATATTCATTGCCCTTGTTGTCCAGAATGAACACAGTCAATGACTGGCCATCGTTGACCGTCGCCGTCGTTTTGATATTGGCAACAACCAATGTGCCCTTGCTGACGAAGTCGCGGATGCACCGAGGGTGCGAGCCCTGTGGCTTGGCCTCCACCTCAAACTTGACTGCCAACGCTGTTGTCACAAACGCTAGCACTGAAAACAGAACCCGCAAAACCTGCATTCTCTATACTGCCTTGTCTGTCAGTTATGATGATGATGCACCTGGAGCTGTCCCAATTCTTACGTGTCCATCAAGCATTTTCGCGTCGCGTCCTCCCCTGCCAAAATTATTACGTAAGCAGAGCCGACAGTGCTTCTGTCTATAGAAAGACAACGCCATGAAGCCAGCGGTCGGGCATGCACCCACAAAGAGGTGAGCACAACTCAGATTTGAGGTAAAAGGAGCATAAGCATTGTGGCTCTGCGCGGAGTGTGGGTGCGGCCCAACACTCGGCGAAGCCTACCCTGGGGGTCTGGGGGCATGCCCCCAGAAAACAACGAGGCGAACTAAGACTTGAGATTCCAAAGAAGAAAGCCCCGGCTTTAAGCTAACAGTTCTTTTGCGAGTGCTTTCCGAAACCTGTTTCGTTTATAGGTCAACAGTGGTAGAATACTGTTCGAAGATAAGCATGCCAAGTTCTACCTTAGAGCGTGGGGTTGTAGGTAATGGTATCCTTCTTTGAAGCAGTAAAGGCCTAGTACTGGTTTGTACATAAACTAGTTGGACAGAATAAGAACCCTCGATTCCAAGTAATGCTTTAGTTCCGTCCACATGCATATATGATGCCTCACAAAGCCACATTTTGGATTCAAAATCTCTTTAAAAGAACAATTACAATTCAAGAAAACCAACTAAGGGACATTATGCCTAAAATTAATGTCTCCTTTTGCCTAAGCAAAGCCGACCCTGGGGTCTGGTACGTGGGACATAACCCCTAGAAACTGAGCTAGAGTATGAGTACAATAAACACGTTAGCATTATAAATAGACGCCATTTTGGGTTGAGGCGTTGCTATTTTCCGAGGTTTCGAGGCCCAGATCGACTTGGCGCTGTACGATTGCATTGATCCGGTCGTGCTGTTGGGAGATGACGTGCTGATTCTCCTTGACTGCGTCGTTGTAGATGTTGCGCTCCTCCTCATCCTGGGTTTCCTGGGCGGCCTTTGCCAGCTCGGCATTTGACCTTTCCAAATGGGAAACGGAGTTTTGAAGCCGATGACGCTCTGCGCTCAGCACGTCCGCCGGTAGCTCCTTGATGGCTTCTGCAAACTGCGTTAGCCCTATCGGTCGGTTGCTATTATTATTCTCAGTGCTCATTATTCATGCAACGTGCACGGGCTCGTGCTCCCAAATCACCTTTAAATTACAGCGAATGCTGCATCGATCTGGTTTCAGCCCTATGTACATATGCATGAACACGTCATACAACCGTTTTACAACGCGTCGTACTTCTGACAGGCCCGGACTTCCGACCACTTGCAGGCAATATCAATTTTTATTCAGTCCTTAGGCATGGCCCAAGCTTCCCTGAGGGGCACACCCAGACCGCAGGGTCGGCTTCGTCGAGATTTGGGGAGCGAATTAGGTACTACAATGCAGGACTGGGGCTTGTTTGTCGGGAGGAGTAAACTCTCTTCTTAGAAGACTAGCTATTTAATGGACTTTTAGTCGAATATGTACTTTACACGCCGATGAAGTCGGCAATGACGTCATGAGGAAACGTCCTAACTGTTGTCGAAGAGGCTAGAATTATTAGTCGACGTCTGTTTTGTAAGTCTTTAGTTGATGGGGAATTAGTTCGATCAGTGCGTAGTGCTATTTAATGTACTTTAGACGCAATGAAGTCGGCAAGCGGCCACCAGTGGAAACGACCTAACTGTTTTCGAAGGGACTAAAATTATTCATCTGCTTAGTAAGTGTTCGGTGATGATTTAGTTGACGGGAAATTAGTTCGATCAGTGCATGCATCCATCTATGGCGCATATCGATCGATCTTGACTGTATGAAATATATGATGCTAAGAGATTGATTTATTTGACCGATCGCGAGCTAATAAAATTATGCAATTTTCAGCGCTAGCTCGTGTGTCAATTATTTTGCATGTTGTTTGATTTTGATTGGACAGGCATATGCATACTGGTTCAATATAATTGACAGTTGTATACCTCTTTTAGAGGATCAAGGTCTCACGGGGAACCAAAGCCATCACTAGCTCGATTGACAAACGTACAAGAAACAACCGCAACCCGCAAAGAAGACATGGGGAGTTCGGGTGTGCTCCCCTAAGACGTTTATATGCCGTATTGGCTTGGCACGATTAAATGTAGCATTTGGGCTGATGCATGTATATAAAAGAGCAGAGTTGTCGGATATATTAGTTGGATGCACGTGGACACAATGAATGAACAGGAAAACCCATTGTTGAAATATTTTGAAGAACACAGGGAGATTCTGAACTACAAATCGTTGAGTTGTAATGGATGGATCAAAGCATTCCCTTTGCCGGGTATAAGGCTGTTTAAAGATCTCGAAGCTGGAGCAATGGAAGTAGAATGCAAAGTTTCAACTAAATGCCAAATTCGAGAATGGACAGAGTTTGAGACCTTTATTAAAAGCAGGATCCGTCGGATAGACGAGGGGGTGTTGAGTTGTACCCCTGAAGTTACGATGGCAGATATCAAGAAACATATTACTTCGGGAATTACAAATGTAAACTGTGAACAAGACGTTCAGTGCGTGTTTGAAAAGTTTGTTGTCGATCCAGTGGAGTCAATGTTGCGTATATGTGATAAACAGACTCGATTAAACATGAAAGGAAAGTTGACTTTCAACGGCTCAGATTCAAACGCTCGTCTTAAACCAGATATAACTTTTGAGTTGGGCACACTGCTGTTAGTTGGAGAGGTGGTTCCTCATTGGCGCTGCCAGCTAGATGCTGAGCTAGACGAACTTATGGAATCAAAAAATGAATGCTGGTTCAAAAAGTGGTGTGGTAATTCAAACAAGAACGAAAAGAGTAAACTGAGAAACGCACTCGCTGCTCTTGAACGGGTGCATACCTACATGACCATGAACAAAACACGGTTCGGAATTATTACCTCATACCAGCATACCAGATTTCTCAAAATCGAAACTGGCCACGACGGGTGCGACTCATTTCTTATATCACGGCCGATTGTACCCACAGAAACCAAAAACTATACGCTCATCGGCGCGCTGTTGGTGACCTGTTTAGAAACAGCAGATTACTTTAGAGGATCCCCCCCTGCTCTATTACCCGAGTCAGAATTCACAGTCATGGATGGAAACAAGCCCCTTGGCCAGCTACAATTAAATAGCAGTTCTCCAACATGGTATGTCAACAACCTTGGAGAAGTAGTCGGCCACTACATTTCTGGAACGTACAAACCGGCCAGAAAGAGATGCTGCGTACCTTTTTTCAAACAAAACCAGGCTCCAGAAACTGTTGAGGTCATGGTTAATATTTGCGATACAGTAAACAATACGCAAACAAATATTAGCAACATTGAAAAGGAACAGAAGATTTATAAACGTTTAAAACCACTTCAAGGCATCCTAATTCCCAAAATGTATGGATATGGTACGATTCGGGACATAGCCCGTGTTCTCATCATCGAATCATACGCTCAAAAGCTCACGAAAGAACAAGTGTTGAAAGATAATAAACTAGAAGCCGAGTGCCGCCGGCTTTTACAAGCCCTCCACCGCCTGAAAATCTGCCACGGTGATCTCAGCATTAACACTTTTGTGCGCATGGGCAAAAGCAACCTCAATGACGTTCGAATGGTCAACTTCATGCAGGCAATCACACAAGCTGACGAAGACGACATTCAATTTGAACAAGCAGAATACAGCCGCCTAGTCTCTTTCCCACCTAAAACTTCTTTAGTAGGCTAAATAAGATATTTTATTATCAAACTTCTTTGGTGCCAACTCCCTAGAACTTAATCCCAAGGTTGGCTTCGTGCATTTCTTGCATAAGCATTCTAGCTGCGAGCGACAACGAACAAACGCTTTTTGCAAGAAAATATAGTCCTCTCACGACATTCGGGACTCTAATATAATAGATTTAACGAAAAACAATTGACTTGACAGTTTATGTCGATCGTGCAAGCTAAACCTCCTGGGATCGCTTGCGAAATTTGGTTAACCGTTTGAAACACCTACACAATGTTCTTGGTTGTTTCATTGATTTATTTTTGTTTTGAAAGCAAAACTAAATCCAGCACTACTATCTCAGCTAGCCTGGTGCCCGATTCTGTTGTGAATCTTGCAGTAGGTTTATATATACCATTTCAGCCGCACGCTCTGGAAAATACGCGTTGTCAGGGTAATGCTGAGTACAGTTGGGAGGAAAAGTGAAGTATGGAGGTCGGAGGTCTACTTGCGAGCTTGCGAGAGCCTGTTTGATCCATCTCAGACCAGTTTTTCAACAAGATGTCTTCTATGGAAATTAAGGACGAGGACGGTCAGGAGGAGTATGATCAGACCGTTGCTGCTAGTTCTGATGCTGACGCTTCAGAAGTGAAGCAGTCACAAGAAGAGCAAGAACAAGAAGAGGAGGAGCAGGGTCAGATGGGCGATGGTGAAGGTGGCGAAGGAGAGGAGGAGGGTGAAGGAGAGGATGATGATGAGGAAGATGAAGATGAAGAGGATGAAGAAGAGGTTCATGTGAGTCTGAACGTTTTGACGTGGTGATATAGTCAGCTAACTGTGTTGCGTATAGAGGCAGCGAAAAAAGCCGAGACGGGAGCGAAGGAATCAGTTCTTGGATGTTGAGGCCGAGGTTGACGAGGACGAAGAGGATGTTGAAGAGGATGAGGACGGATTGATTCGTGAGGACGGGTTTATTCAGGAGCCAGATGTCGATGAAGGTGACCATAATGATGATCGATTGCATCGTGAAGTTGACCGACACCGAGAGGCGTTGGTTGAAGAAGATGCTGAAAGATTAGCTTCTGAATACCGCGAAAAGTATGGAAGGTCAACAGCTTCGAAGTACCGTGGAGATTCCGGCTATGTACCGCAACGATTGTTGCTTCCCTCTGTACACGATCCGAATATTTGGGGCGTTCGTTGTAAACCTGGTAAAGAAAAGGAACTTGTTCGTGCGATTATGAAAAAGAAGGTAAACTTGCAGTATACAAAGATGCCATTGGAAATTTTCTCTGCCTTTCAAAGAGATACTTTTACGGGATATGTTTATATTGAGGCTCGCAAACAAGCCGCAGTGATGCATGCTTTGAAGGGGTTTACCAACGTATATCCACGTAACATGGTGCTGGTCCCGATTAAGGAGTATCCGGATATGTTCCGCGTCAACAAGTCCAAGGAGCAGGAATTGACTCCGGGAACTTACGTTCGTATCAAACGTGGCAAGTACCAGGGAGATTTGGCCATTGTCGAGAATCTTTCTGAAAACGGTCTAGAGGCAAGGTTAAAAGTGGTTCCAAGACTGGATTATGGTAAATCCAATGTTTTGGATACCGCAGCAGTTGGGGGAGATGCTAAACGAAAGAGAACAACCACTACCAACAGGCCTCCGCCGCGGCTATTCTCGTCGTCTGAAGCGTCTCAACATGATCAAGGTAATTTACAACGACGAGGTGCGAACTCGTTTATTTATTCTGGTGAAGAATACGAAAATGGTTATTTGATTAAGGATTTCAAAGTTTCTTTCTTGAACACTGAAAACGTCGAGCCCCGTTTGGAGGAACTGACGCGTTTCAACAATGCTAACGATGAGGGTATTGATCTACAAGCAGTCTCCCAATCCCTTAAGGAAGCAGCTGCTAATGTTACTTTCCAGAATGGGGATGATGTTGAAGTCAGCACTGGTGAACAGGCTGGTATGCAGGGTAAAGTTGTTTCTACCCATGGAACGGTTGCCACAATTGTTGGAACTGGTGATATTTTGCATGGACAAAGAATTGACGTGCCTGCTGTTAACTTGAGAAAACGATTTTCTGTGGGTGACCATGTGCGAGTCGTAAATGGTAATTATAAAGACGACACGGGTATGGTGGTGTCTGTTGGAAAAGACAGTGTAACATTACTGAGTGATCTTTCTAAGACAGAGATCACTGTATTTGCGAAAGATTTAAAGGCAGCCTCCGATATTGGTGGTACCAATGTTCTTGAAAACTTTGAACTTCATGACCTTGTACAGCTCAACTCACAAACTGCTGGATGCATTGTTAACATTGAACGAGACTCTGTTGGAGTTTTGGGACAAGATGGACATTTAAGAAACGTATCCCCAAGTTCCATTACCATGAAGGTCACTCGCGGCAATAACTCTGCAACTGACAGAAATGGTCAAGAAATTCGTGTGGGAGATACTGTTAAAGAGATTTCCGGTGAAATGCGACAAGGTACTATTCTTCATATATACCGATCGACACTATTTCTGCATGACCGAGAGTTGAAAGAAAATCTAGGCGTGTTTGTGACTCGAATCTCCAACGTTACAACCATTGCAGCCAAGGGAGCTAGAGGTGTACTTGAAAAGAACAACAATACAGGTGGAGCAGACTTGAACAAGATGAATCCAGCTATGCAGCGAAATATGGCGCCGCCACCAGTAATCCGTTCAGGAGGACGAGATCGGGTGCTGGGTCAGCGTGTAACCATTGGCAGAGGGTCACAGTACAAGGGTCTGACAGGAACCATTCGTGATTCAACAGAAACCACGGCCCGCATTGAATTAGAGGCCAAGAGCAAAGTGGTAAATGTCGACAAAGTCAAGTTGTTGTTTATGGACTCTCGTACTGGTACCATGACCATACCATATGAACAATTTGTTCGAAGGGGGCGTGGCCCACCAGGCGGGGCTCCCAATGGTCCACCAAGAACTGGAGGGCAGACTCCAGCCTGGAACAATGGAGGTGGCAAGACCCCTGCGTGGTCTTCGTCTGGAAAGATTCCAGCATGGGCTGGCGGAGCTGGGGGAGGAAAGACGCCGGCATGGGCTGATGGAAAGACACCTGCATGGTCTGGAAGCAAAACACCGGCTTGGAATGCAGGAAGTAAAACACCGGCCTGGAATGCAGGAAGCAAAACTCCAGCCTGGAACGCAGGAAGTGCTACTCCAGCCTGGAACGCAGGTAATCGAACTCCGGCATGGAATGCTGGGGCGCGAACACCAGCGTGGAATGCTGGCTCACGAACACCCGCATTTAGTGGCGGCGACGGTGGCCGTACACCAGCTTGGAACCAAGGTAGAACCGATGCACCCACACCAGGAGTTGGGTTCTCAAGCTATAGCGCGCCCACACCAGGCTTTACTCCGGGTATGAGTGCCCCAACTCCAGGTGTCTACCGAGATGATGACATCAGCGCGCCAACGCCTGGTGCTTATGATGCAAAAACCCCAGGTGCGGCAACCGCTGCTACACCAGGCGTCTGGGATGACGACGCTCCAAAATATGAACCTGAAAGTCCTTAAATAACCGATGCTAATACATTTTATTATATTCCGAATCGTTTGATGCCGGGGGAACGACATCAGAGTCAAGATAATTCAATACCGTGTTCGCAGTTGAATTATGTAAAACCAGCCATCATTCCATCTGTTTTAAGTAGGACAGGCTTTCAAACTACTTGGATCGGCTTTCCCGGATTCCGGGATTAGGACAGTCTTGTTCAAAGACAACTAACACTTCATACTTTCCTAAAGAAATCTGGTAGGGAGGCATCGTTGAGAAAGTCGGTAGCTCCAGTTTTTTTTACACGGACTCTGGGGACTGCTGTTCCACAGACCGTAGGTCTAGGAATTGTGTACATTTGCCCATTATCTACACTGAGTTTCGGGCACAGAACTTTTTCTGTGGAGATGGAGAAGAGCTTTTTGTTTCATTTTCTGCCAGTTAAGGGCTATGGCCGTAAAACGTTTCATGGTTGCCTTCGCGGTGAGAAGGATAATAGCGTGGATAAGACTAATAATTAAGTTAACTTAATACTGAATTAGATTTAGTTCGTGCATATCGGCCCGATGCAGTCGAGTTCGATAACTTAATTCAACTGACCCAGCATAGAAACATGTCAGTGACGGTAAGAAGAGGAGAGGGTAGTCTTTAGGGCAGTGATATTAACTGGAGAATGTAGTTGCATACTGATCTTGGAGATATCAAAATTGAAGTGTTTTGTGAAGAATGTCCTAAGAGCGCGGAGAACTTTTTGGCCCACTGTGCACAGGGGACATACGATAAGACTAAGATTCATCGAAACATCAAAAGATTCATGGTTCAAATGGGTGATCCTACAGGAACGGGGAAGGGCGGTGAAAGTATTTGGGGAGGGTACTTTGAAGATGAAATCAGAGAAAATTTACGACATGACAAGCGCGGAATTGTGTCTATGGTCAATAAGGGACCCAACACAAACGGTTCACAATTTTTTATCACTTATGACAAGCATGCCCATCTAGATGGATATTACACGGTCCTTGGACATGTCATAAAAGGCATTGAAGTCCTCGATAAATTAGAACAAATCGAAGTCGACAAAAAGAATCGCCCAAAAACCCAAATTCTAATCAACTCAATTACGATCCACGCTAACCCGTTGGCTTAAGACACCGCAGAATCAAACAGCTGTTAACATGAGTAGCGCGTCACACTCAGTTAGGCCCGAATCGCGGATATTGGGCCACGTCCACATTCAACGACTTGAGGTCCCGCAGCGTACACAGTGTGATCTTCCCAGACGTTCACTTTTTAAGTACCGCTCGGTAGCCTTGTGGAACAAACGAGCTGTTTTTACAAAAGTGCAAACTTGGGTGTGCTTCTTTTTCGGCAGTTAGACTAGTTACAATTGAGGGCATGCTATATACAGGAAGAATAAATTACTGAAAGATTGGTTTTTTACCCTCGGCGACCTTTCGTTTTCTGGCTTCAGTAAACAGGACATGACGCTTGGCTGGAACGAAGTTAGTAAACAAAATATCGTCCGATAGTAGTGATACTCACCAATAGGATCATAACGAACTTGTGTCACCACTGGGGATGACCTCGGTCTGAGAATATAACGCATATAACCAGTCTTGGCCGAAGAAATCAGCTTGATTAGAGTCTGTCTAGACTTGTCCTCTAAATTCCGAGTTAGCCTTATCCATATATTCCAAATCTGTATCCAACTTACTGGCCATATTTAATCTTTGGTTAGCTGAAGTTCTCGTTCGTTTCTGTCAGTCCCAATTATTTTTCAGTTCCTAACCCATAGATAGGTCACGTGATTCCACGCGCCTTGCGCACATATGCCCGGCCCACATTGTAGCTTTCAAAGTTATATAGCAAAGAGAATCCCTAATTGGTTCCGTCGTCGTTTGTCTATTGAGAGGTTTTCTGGGAACTTGCTGTCATCCCCTGAGCCCACTTTGCCGAAGTTGGTTCAATTATTTTTCTTTAGTTCAGAATGTGGTGGGGCTTGACAAACAGGGGTACCTGTTGTTGCTAACTAGTCACAGACAGGGGTACTGAATAGCCCGATCGGTTGCAATTTGCCAATTACAATGCAAATTCAAATCAAGAGCCCAACTAGACGAATAGGGTCACCTCGGCGATGGCTCATGGCAATCAGAATTGAATCAATCAGTCTAATGCTAGCCACCAAGCAATATATTTCGGCAGGGAAAGGTGGACGTAAAGCTTATGCTCCAGAGGAAGGACATCTCAAACCTCACCTCGAATGGGGGCATGGGGTTTCTCCGGAGACTACCGAGTGTATGCTGATTGTAGAATTCAGGGGACATGTGCTGGGCGCGCGCGCGCGCACGCGTACGCGTACATTGAGATGTTACTAGTGATGAAGTGTTAAAGGCTGGACTTGATAGGTAGAATACCGGACGTCATGAATGGGGTGAAGGCGTACTTGGATGCAAACTTTCGTACGCGAGAGGATTTGAAGAATAAGCTCGATCAGGAAACTGGTCGTTTAAAGGGGCGAGAGGAAGAGATCGGAGAGCTGATAGAGAAGGAGCGTGAATCGGTTCACGATTCGCGACGGGAGAGTGTCGTTGCATTGAGAACGTATTTTGAAGGACTTTCAAATGACATGTTTACGGGAGTGCCCTCGGACAGGGATTTGAGAGATAAGCTGGCGCCCTTTTCAGGTGGATCTCAATTGCGTGTTGATTGTCAAGCAAAGTTTAGAAATCTGCAGACTTGGGCTAAGGGGTATCAGGTTGTTGAGCGATTGACTCGCTTGGTGGAAGCAAAGGGTCAGATGACCGAGGCGTTGGGTAATGATGACGAGCAGAAGGCAATTGACTTGTTCAAGACATTGTTGGAAGATGAGCGCGTGTTGAATGTCTTTTCTAAAAGTACCACGCCGATTATTGCTCAGTTGGCTACAAAGGGGTTGGATGAGTTGAATAATAACTTTAGAAATGTTTTGAAGGAGAGATTTGAAGGCAGATTGAGGGAGTTTTTGAAGCACGAAAATTGGCCAAAATCGGTACCGAAAGATAGCCAACAATTTGTTCAATTGGTTTCAAACATGCTTGTTACTGAACATGTGGAAGAGTATCCTTCGACAAAGAGACCAGAACCATTGAATACGTTCCAAGTGCTAGTGGAGCAGTTGGATATTCGATTTCAATTCCATTTTGAAGGGGATCGCGAGACGAATCGGTTGGATAAACCAGAATGGATGTTTAATCATTTTATCACTGTTGTTGATGAGTATTACGAAATGTTAATCACTTCAATTCAGCAGGCGTTGAACCAAGTTAATCGGTTTAAAGATCGCAATGGGGTTCATGAGTTTATCACTGCTCTGTTGCAGGCTGTATACAGAAAGCTTGGTACATCTTTTCCGCAGACGGTGCAAAGTCCCAAGCTTCTCTCACATTTGGTGTATGAAACGGTTGCGTTTGACAATCAACTGAAGGAGCGGTATTTCTATTTACCGTATGGTAACGATTCATGGCGAGGAGTGTCTGGAGACATGTTAGCGAACAGTGATTGGTTTGAACAATGGATCACAAATGAGCGAGAAACTTCTCGTGCACGGTATCAGGAGATTATTGATTCGTCTAATGCCTTTTCTATTGATTGGGAGGCAGTTGGTCCTAATGAAACCAAACCAACTATTTCTGCCATAAACTTGAAGGACCTTTTGGAGGGCATTACAGAGCATTATTCCTCTCTTCGATCAGTCAACTATCGTCTACGGTTCCTCCTCGACATTCAGGTTGACCTTTTGGACAGGTATTACGAAAAGCTGCGAGATTCAATTGATGCATTTGATTCCATGTCGTCGTCTCTTGTCAGAGCAGTCGGCGGCATGTCTGCTGAGTCGGAAAAATTAGTCACAGGTATCAATGGCCTAGAACGGTTATGTCGAATCTATGGAAGCTTAGAATACATTGCATCTGCATTAGAGACATGGGGACAGGACCTCTTCTTCCTTGAATTATGGAATGATATTTCGACCCTTTCTGCCAAAAATAAACGGCTCGATAGTAAAGTGTCACAAGCAGTCGACGGTTCCTCAGCTACAATTCCAGAGAACGAAGACGATGAAGGCACACTGTTCGATGAAACGGTTGCATCTTACAACAAGTTGAAACACCGTATCACATTAACCATTTCCAGTGTGCTGAAAAAGGAACTCCAGTATTCCATGTCAGACTATTTCAAATCCACAATTTGGAGAACGGATGTTAAGCCAGCCCCTGGCGAAATCTCATCTAAACTCAATCAACCAATCAAAACACTGTCCAAAGAGTTGGCCTTTTTACGATCCTTCCACACAAGAAATGATTTCACTCTAATAACTCGCTCCTTTGCCTCTGACCTCAGCCGATACATTTGGAACTACATCATTCAATCCAACCAATTCACGCGGCATGGTGCCCAACAACTGTCTAATGACATTGCGCAACTATGGGCAGACCTTCTTCTCCCTCGCGATTCTTCCCTCAGAAAAGTAGAACAGGCCGTACTAGTTCTGGCAGATGAGAACGCGCGGCATAAATCAGAGTCTGAACTACAAGATGGCTTAGGCCTAACAGACCTGACTCTCGACGATATACGTGGTATCGTAAAACGTATCTATTAATGACTAACGTGTAATAATTTTTACCACTGTAGCTCGGTTACTGGAGGACCCGCCCCGGACCTCGTGGCCGGATTATCTCCTCGGAGCGCAGACCAACAGCATGCATTAAGCCAGTTGCACGATCTGGGTTGTCGATCGATGTTTGACTGCCGACCTCTTGTTCTAGTTGCAACGCAGAGCGACGGTATTTTTTTTATCTCGAAAAAGAACACTGTTAGACCAGTTGGACACATAGACTTGAAAATACGGAATTAATAAATATAATAATACAGGGTTAAAACTTGGTCGGTAGGCCTTCTATGTCTTCTTCAATTGTAGGCTCTAAAACGTGATATCTATCGCTGTTTCTGTTGTTGCTGTTATTGGACGAATCTGGTTGAGGTTCACCTGCGTAATTGGTGATATTTCCAATATTCCTTATGTTGTCGATCCAGCTTCCCACACTGTGTACAAATCCATCATCTTCTGAATCGTCTTGAGACCTGAGGTGCATATCCCACGCGGCATTCAAGCTACTGTTGGAGGTAGCAGACATTGGCTGATGGTGAGTTGACGAGGCCGAACGTTGCTCTTTGGGCACGTCTCTTGGTACAGGTTCATCAGGCACAGAGGTATCTATCATCAATGAGGACAAGTCTTGGCTCAGTGATTCTGGATCTTGTGGTGGGGTTTTTTCACGGTTGCGGTCGGAAGACCGTCTAATAATATCGACAGGTGTTATGTTGCTCGAAGAACGTTTAATGTCTTCGGGATTGGCAACTAAATGTTTTCTGATATCATATGGCACCTCTGCAGCTAGGTCTTCACTAGAAACATCTTTCATCTTTCCTAGTGTAGTGGATGATGTGCCGAAATGGTTTTCAACTAAATGGTCGATCACAGGCCATCCAAATGCATTCGCAAATCGTCTTCGAACAATAATGTTATTATGCGCATCAGGTTCTAACTGCACCAGAACCTTACGCCAAGTAGTCCCCTTATGCCATTCTCTGGCAATTCTCTCTTCCACCTTGGATTTTTCAACTAGTTTGGACCCATCAGAAGCAGTGTTACTCTTCGCCGTATGGTCGACAGGGGATGAGGCAGGTGATGAAGATGAAGAGGAGCTAAATGACATCTGCTTCCCTAGATTGAAAGTGGTTGATGCCTTTTTGAACACCTTTGGTGGGAGATCACTTTCCTTGTACACTCTGTCATGGAAGATGGTCGCTGGTCGAGTATCGGGATCAACAATAAAGCTTTGTGGAGGTAAAGGTGGCAATAAAACAGAAACACCAGATTCCAACATTGACGTCTTTTTGGGTAAGTGCCCTTCTTTATACTCCTGAGGTTTCTCTTCTTCGCTATCGGACTCGCTTTCGCGCATGGTCTGACTCCTCTGGTAGATTTTTCCAGGTCGTTTACCACCAGCTTGTGGTGCAAGAAAGGAAAATAAAGAATTAAAAGGCCCTGTGACTGAACTCAAAATATCTCCAGGCGATTTGCTTTTGGAATCTTTCTCATTGTTCCCATTACTATTTTGTTGGGGATGTTGCTGATCTTTATTGGCCGTACCAACATCTTCGGGAATTTCACCAGTTTCACGATCCTCCTCATTATCACTACTATCGTCACTCCCATCACTTTCCTCTGCATTGTCTCCATCGTTTTTGCTGATATATGGGCGACCCTTACTGCTGTCTCCCTTGTGAGCCGGGCTTTGATTTCCTTCACCTCTTTTGACTCTAGCAGCTTTAAACAATGCCTTCCAATCCAAATAGAGGATAGCAGATGTCCTCAAGGGCACAATACCATCATTGACAGCATTGGCATATAACGTCCTATCTCGAAATAGCTTCAGTGCCTCGTGAGTAGGCCCAGTGGGAAGTACCTGCAATAAAGGTTTGTGGCCTTTCTTGGTACTAGGCTTCCAAGTCAGACCCAGATCTTGACCAGTTTTGCCAGCAAATCCGATATCTAAAGCAAATTTGACATACCCAGGGTTCTCATTGGAGATTCCCAAAAAAGGAGTTGCAAGGGTGATAAAATTCACCGGCTCAATACGCTTGAAAAAGTCAGGTTCAAATGATTGAATGTGTGCAATAGCAAACGACTGGATAAGACCACCTAACGAATGGGCAATAAAAGAAATTTTGGAAACAGGAGGTGAACCTTTTGGAGGGTCGACAGGTGCCAGTTCCTTCAAAACGTAATCACCAAGTCTCCGCCCAAGATATTTAATTCCTCTCTCTGTTCGACAAACATTGTCAAAATACCCTCTTACAATTACGTTCTCACCAGTTTTCTTTGCCATTTCATCAATTTTCTCCTTGAGATAAAGCATATCGACCCCTGTATTAGAATGTAATCCATGCGTCACCACAACCAAGTGCAGAGGTGAATCATGTCGTGGCGTCGGGCTATGCCAAATATCCAAAGTATCATACTTCTGAACCCTCAATCCACCTTCAATTGACGCAGGAACAGCAGTATGAAGGTTTCCATGAAGGTCATCTTTACTGTGTCCCAACAATAGCTCAAACTGGATACTCGCACCGGTTGAGAATATAATTTGACTGACAACATCAACCGTCCATGTATAAACAGTCTTTACCTTGTTCATGAACAGCTCTGCATAAAATGATTGATTAGCCTTTAGCTGGGATTCATATACAGGCTGCGATCCAGTCGTGAACGAACGAACATTTTGATCGTAATCCTCGGGACGTACATCAACATAAAGAATATAAGGCCCAGCAAGATAAGCAGCCCGGAGAGGCAATGCCTCCATATTCTTCACCTTCAACCATAAGGAGCTGGGTAATTTCTGATCATTCTTCTGTTCCGCCGGTCGGTACGTAATAATATACCTGTTTAGTTCACCAACCTTCACAGTCGACTTGTTACGATACAGAATGTGCTTTTTGTTTTCCGTGTGATTCACTTCAACATTCTCACTGCTGCCAATATTCATAGACTGGCCTTCCATAGGCGAGTTTACTGTTTCTTGACAACTCATCCTACACTATCGTCATAATCCCCAAACCGTGCAGCAACCAGAGATTCAATTTACGGATGGGACCTATCCACCGATGCCCCAATCTCATCTCTCCGGACCGCGGCTCCGAGTGCGCACGCGTGGAAACAGTCACGTGACCACTTGGATCGAGCTTAGCATAAACGTCGCGATTACGGTATGGCATCATTATCAAATAATTCCTTCTACTTAGTGTTCTTCCCCGCAATACTTTGTTAAATAGGGGTATAATTGTAGGCATGCACCCAGGGCCCAGCCCCTCAGGGTCAGTTTCGTGGGATTTCGAATAGCTGACTACCTTCTGCGAAACAGAATTACCTTTTAATCCTTAGAAGAAGAGACACATCATGGCCTGTTTGATTTCTTTATATACCTGTATAGAACTATGCGTGAAAGGAACACATATCAATAGGGCGAAGATTGTGGGCGGTGGGGGGATCTCGGTACCTTGCTTAGTGTAGATGTCGCAAATTGGGACCGACCACGCCGATGCTGAAGGAGCTGAATACGTACTCTTTCAACGAGCCAGGCGGGCATGAACGACCTGTAGGAACAGCGAACGCGTTGAAAAAAGATATTTGTTCAAGGAAAGAAACCGTTGGCAATCGTACCATGTCGGTTTCGCCAGATCATGCGCATTCAAACTTGTTCAAGGCGGTAAGCAGGGTGAAAAACTGATTAAAAAGATTTTTGGGCTAACGTCGTTCACAGGGTACTTTTTCCCAGATTCCGTACCGTGTGTTTGTGAATCTGAATCCAACCTCGGATAATGTTCTTATGTCTCATGCAGAATGGTCAATTAGACGGGAAACTGCGAATGCGTTGGTGTGTTTGAATAACAACGAGCTATGGACGTTTTCGTTCTCTGAACAAGTTTCACCGCCAGAACCCAATGATCGCTTCAATTTGAAGGAGACGTCTACTGGGTTGTTTCTGCCATCAACTTTAGGGTCTGGAGATACAACCCACCCTCTTCCTGCCCCTTACAAACCACTGGTTTCTGCGCTAAAGTCGTTGATACTCCACAACCTTGCCACTTCGACGGGGTTCGTCCCATTCGGAGCGGGGAT
Organism: Blastobotrys ciferrii; assembly: GCA_030573635.1. Classification (NCBI taxonomy): domain Eukaryota; kingdom Fungi; phylum Ascomycota; class Dipodascomycetes; order Dipodascales; family Trichomonascaceae; genus Blastobotrys; species Blastobotrys ciferrii. The sequence continues at coordinate 33,356 of JAJMDO010000158.1, forward strand.
GATTTCGCCATCGGGTAAGATTTTTCATGTGGAGCCATCGTTATCTGCTAGTGGGGATCTGTTTGTCAAAATGTACTACGACAAATCTGATATACGAAAGTTTCAGTTGGATGCAATGGATTCAACCTTTACTCCTAAGGTTTTGTTAATACCGTCTAATATTTTGGCTGAGGTGATTGAAGTGACACGCGGTCCAAAAGATTTGTCTCAGTTCAAGCAACTGCTGGAGCGAACATCATGTATAGACGTTGGTACGCGAAATAACCGATTCAAGACGTGGTTGAAGATCAGGATGGAGGGTGGCTCCATAGTTATATGGCCGTTAGATCTTTGCTATATTCAACCCAGTTCACAGAAACAAAACGTTTTTGACGCGCAAAGATTTGGACACGATGATGTTTTTGGCAGTGCAGAATCACAAATTGCCGCACTGAAGGCAGTGTTGCAAAATAAGGATCTGAAACCTACTGCACCAACTACTAATACAAATCAACAAACTTCGTCAGTTACGGGGCATGCTGATCTAGCAGCAAGTACAGCAACAACTAGTGGTAGTCTGAATACTAGCGGTAATGAAATTACTGCTGTTAATCCTCAGGTTGGGAATCTAGCAGAAGGTGAGGGAAGAAGGCCATCAGTTTACCCAACACCTCCAGATCCACACGGCGCAAAAGCTAAAAGCGAAGCAAACACAGTGGAGTCTACTAGCTGGGTTACACCTGGTGGGCTGAACTCGGAGACTTGGGGTGATATGGATGAAGACTTGTTTGGTGAAGATGAAGAAATTACGGAAGCAGATTTTAACTTCTTTGATCAACCCGAGGAGGAAAAAAGGCCTGCACTAAATGGAGATCAGGGAACAGCATCGGAACCACCTCCACCGGTTCTGAAGAAGGAACAGGAGGCTCCTTTGCCAGAGCCAAAAACGGTTGAACCAATCACCACTGCGGGGGTCAAGCGACGAAAAGCGGATGAAATGGATGAGGGTAAACATGTGGATTCAAGTCAAATTACTATTCAATCAATGTCCGAGGAGGAAGAAAAACCTTTGGATCATCGAATAAAGCGAAGAAAGAGTATCTTTTCTCCTCTTAAGTTCAGTTCCTTGATTTCTTCGTCTTTGGATTCTAAATACAGCCAAGGTGGCCGATTTTTTGTGCCGAACCCGGAGAATAATGAAGACAGCAGTAGCAGTAGTGCAAGTGATGATGACGATGAGGAGGACAGTGGTGACGACGAAACTATAATGGGTCGTGAGACCGAGCAATTCCATTCGATCTCGGGGCAACAGACAGAAGGACAACAGGATGATGAAACTATGTCGGAGCACCCAGTTCATTACATTAGTATGTGGACATCAATTTTGCATTCTTCTACCAGCAGTCAAACATTAGCACAACCTACTGAAGTTTCTGTCGAGGCGCCGGCTTCTAATACGAATGGTGGTACTAATGACCATTTTGGTACGCCGAATGATCAATCTAACATTGATTCAGCAGTTTCAGAGTTAGTGCAGCACATTGTTTGGGATAATGGCCTAACTTCTAAGATTATTCCGCATGCACCCAAAAGAGAAGCGCCCGATTCCACCGTGATCAAGCGAGTGAGCTCCGTGTTCCCAGAGCTTCAGAAGCTCAGCTTATTGGATGTGTTGCACTTGAATACTACTAGCCAGGTAATCCATTCGCACGCTACACATAACAGTACAAGGTTTGGCACTCCAGTAGTGGAACCAAAGCAAGACGTCGGAGGTAGTGGTGACACTGCTAATGACGGCCAGAAGGGTGAGGAGCAGATGAAAAGGATGCACACCTCTGTCTCTAATAGCAATGATAATGATATGACGATGACGACTAACACACATCATCAACCAACAATTGAAGATCCTAATAATAATGCTAACCCAATGCACGCAAGCGTATGGTTTAGTGATGGCCAGGGTGGATCAATGTTGCATAGTAATGCGAATACGCCAACCAGCACTGGTACTGCGGCTCACGGTAGTTCCGTGGATGTCCAACAATCATCTCAACAGCAGCAACATTCTCAAACGCCGATTCAGACACAGCAAACCCAACAGGGACAGCAGTACAAGCAGGAGAACAATAGCACAATTTTCCCAATTTCTGTCCCGTTTTATTCGGTTATTCGCGCACAAGCGAAAATGAAGGCAAGAGCGCCCATTCTTCGATTTTGGAAGGTTTTTGGGTTGACACCGCAACATGGACCAAAAGATCTAACGACTTTGATGATATCCCCTTCTGGTAAGGGGATGCTGGCAGCAGCATCTGCATTTCTTAACTTTCTCAAAACCACTTATGAGGGATGTGCATTGGGAGAAATGGTTTTGCCAGAAATCAAGGATTTAAACTCTGGAAATGGCATTGTTCCCTATGCTTGTGACGAACCTGATGCTGAAAATGCGATTCAAAATATCAAAACAGCACTTGCGCAGACGGCGCAGTATTTACCGGTATCATCTGGAGCCAAAAACATTTGTTTCATCATTACAGACCCGTTTATGCATGCACCCTCGTTGTTGCCGATAATCCAGTATTTCTTTCATCTAAAGAAAATGTGGACGTCGGCTCAACCAGGAACAAATGTCTTTCTACAAATTGTAGAGACCAAGGAAATAGCAGCAAAAGATACCGTTGTGATGCCATCACAATACAAGATGGTCAAGGTTGCGCTGAACATGTATGACATGTGTTATCCAGGAAGCATCACAAATGATTCAGTGCAAACACAAAGGTCATTACCGGCGTTCACGTTGGCAAGAATACCACCTGCAAAAATCAACTTTCGCCTGTCTGCATCCTCGTCATTGTCCCTACTTGATGAAGATACGCTGATGCACGTTGCTTATTCTGTTTCAAAGGACAAAAGGTGGCTAACAGCTGCATGGACGGATCAATGGGGCGAAATTTCAAAAGTGGACGCGTTTCACCTTCGCAAGGGTGGTGGAAGGATTAGATCTTTTGAAGATGTGTGTGCTGAAATTTGGGACATTACAATGGCTTTAATTGCCAAAGTATCAGTTCGGTGGAGAGTGGCTTTAGCAAAGCTGGGTGTAATGGATGAATCAGAGCTATCTACCTGGCTTTTACTGTCGGAACCAGCAACATCATCCAAAAAGGTCAGCTTCGTCTACCTTCTCTCTGCAAATACGACACCGTCACTTGTGGTCAGTGGAGACTATAGCATATTTCCATTTGGCAAATACTTACAGAAGGATAAAAAGTCTAGGGACCAGTCAGGTTCAACTGGAGCAGGAAGTGCCAGTGGACAGCCGACAACGCCCGCAACCCCACAACGAGGTACAGACACTGAAAGTCCGGATGCCTACGGGGCGAACATAGCTACTCCAACCTCTGCTGGCAACGCCAACGGCGATACATCCAAAACTGATGGCGATGACAATGTAGTAGTGGATGTGAAAGATGATTCACATGGAATTATCCTTGGCAATCACATTGAGGCCATATCAGACGACGTCTTGAACAACAGCAACAAGCCAAAGCCATTGATCACAGGTTTTATACTGAAACCCGGATTAAACAATGACCTGGAACACCGCCTATTCGAAGTCTCGTTGGTCCATTGTCCAACTCCATATGAAGGCTCAATGAAAAGTTTGTTGATCCATTACAGACGCTTGGCCTCTCTCGGTGATTATACTGGCGTCAGCAACAACGAGGAACGCGGTCATGTTCCCTGGCATATCGAAGCCGTAGACAAGATGTTACGCGTCTTAAATTATTTAGAACTCTCAACTTAATGACTAATGATGACTACTTTATCCAAACGTGTTATAACTAATGATGCAGTTCTTTTTCCAGAAAAGAACTAAGAAGCGTTGTTCGGCTTCACAAAGGATCGTGTTGAGAAAAACAAGTCTCAGAGGACCTTGGTGCCGATACTGGGGGCTAGGGGACGTGTCCCGAAAGAAATAAAAAATATCCGGTCCGTTATGTACAGTAAAGGGAATCGGAGCGTCGTTCATCGACGTATGGGAATCCTGGAGCCGGTGGACCGAAGTCGGGTTGCCGATGATTTTATTTTGGGTCGTGAAGAAGGCTTCAAGAAATGCATAGGCCGACGAATGAAGCAGATTGGTAGGAGTGACATGACGGAGTTGGATGAATTTGCGTCGGGATTGGAGAAGGCGCAGACTAATAATGATCCGCTGGATATCTTGAGGACGTATGGACGCGTATCTAGTAAAAGAGCAATTTCGTTGTACGAGAATGATGGGGGACAGGGTGAAGATTTCGAAAACGCGGAAATTGAGACCAGGCTTTGGAAGCTGGCCGAGGATTTGTTTGGATTTCGAATGTCGGAATACGAGAGTGTCCCGGAAGTGCATAGTTTTTCGAGTGATGCTGTGGTTCAGGAACGATATTTACGTAAGCATCCGGAGTTGAGAGAAAATTGGATCATTTTGGCGTGGTTGCAGGATTCCTTGGATACTCCTACAGAACCTAACGAATTGAGAGGAGTAAAGTGGATGTATACCAAGAACCAGATTAAACAGCATAAGATGCGTGGTCCGTTTGCACCGACTCGATCCAGTGGATTGGCTACTGGCAAATCGGCTGATACTGTCACTGAACTGGATGCTGATGCCCCGCTCCGGCAGGACAAAGCGATTGCGACCGAGGATGAAGCATTTGACCGAGAGCTTCATAGATATATATTTGAACTCTTGATTGCGCGAAGATATGAGGAGGCGATTAAAGTATGTGAACAAACCGGTAATTGGAATTTAAAGATGGCAATTAAGGGGTCTGAAGAATATATAGACCCAGAGATCGACGGTGCAGCTCTGGGAAAGCTCAGTGGTGGGGGGATTGAAAGAAAGGCTTTGTGGAGACGAATGTGCTATCAGCTGACACAGGATCAACATTTGGATAAATATGAGAGAGGCATTTATGGGATTCTTTCAAGTGATCTCAACTCTGTATTGAATTTGTGCAGTACTTGGGAGACCCAGCTGCTTGCGTACATGGGCCACATTGTTACATCGGACGCTGAAAAGAGTCTAATAGCAGCCGGACGACTTGATTCTGACGTTTTATCACTAGAGGTTCCAGAAACGAGGATTTCCAATCCACACAAGGTTTTGGATGTGCTGGCACACTCCTCTAACACAGCGGTGCGCAGGCAGAGTGAAAATCTTCTGCGAAACTTGATTGGCGCGATTATTAACAATTCAGTTCATTTGATTGTTGACGAACTGGCTGCAGAATTGAACCGTATAATGGCTGGAGTAGTGACAAATTCTGAACTTACCGAAAGGCCATATGTACTTCGGGTAACCACACATTTAATTCTCTTCTTGCAACAGTCAGGGCTAAGCGCCGGTAGCGAGGAAAGCGTGGCCACGATCATTCGGTCATATGTTGAGCTCTTGTGTCATGAGAATAAGACTGGACTTGTGCCAATTTACATTTCTTACTTGCCTGATAACATGGCGGTAGAAACGTATTCGTTCCTCCTGGCCAATATTTCTGACCCCGAAAATCGTTCACAACAACTACAACTAGCGCGAAAGCATCATCTGAACTTGGAAGATGCGGTTCGTGCTGCTGTTGAACGCGTTTTCACGGAGACTGCCCATTATTATCAACCCTCAGAAGAAACCGAGCTCAGTTCGGAGGTTTCAGAGACAGATAGACGAGTTTACCGAGCATCTGAATGGTTCACAGAGGCAGGTCTTCTTCCAGATGCAGTCCATTCTGCAGTCCATGTTTTTAGACAGTTCCTCGGATGTGGGCATGTGGAGTCAGCTAGGGAATACGGGAACAGAATCGATCCAAGCCGCCTAATCAAACGGTATGATGGATTTACAGTTGCCCGTGGAAGTGTTTTAGGTCAGGTTACTGACGCTGAAAAGTTCGAACTCCTCGAATACGAACGACTAATTACATGTCTAAACCACATTGCCCAGTGGGACGAACACTATAGACCGGTCGAAGGTAAGCGGTCTAGAGACGTTGGTAAGGAATGGCAAGATACCGGTCTCCGTTTAGTAGACACCGTGAGTCAGTTCGTTTATGAACTCTCACAAACTTGGATGCAAAACGTCCTCAACAACGATACTTCATCAGAAGAGCATGATGCTATCAGAAGAATTAGGACACTATACGTCCCCTATCTCATCCTACAACTACTACGTGTTCTCATCGAAGCTCAGATTGTGCATAGCGGCTTCTTGAAACAAGCAGTAGAACTCTCTACATTTGTCGCCAGCGAACAAAACAACCTCTACCATCTCTTTATCGAGTGCGGCAACCTCGAGGTCTTTATCGATACAGTCGCAAAAGCCTTCACCGATGGCGTCGCCGACGGCGAAAAAGGCATCTATGTATAATAACAAACCACTTAAGTTAATAGTTTCTTTTACCTCATACCATGCGACGATATATGATTTTCTTTAGGGCAAACCCCAAACCCCCAAGTCTGCTTCGCCGAGGTTTGTCCAACCTTAAGTCTCCGCATTATAACTGCCGTGCTATATCAGCATTCCTTTCTTTGGCCATCCCCAAACCCCAGGGCGGGCTTTGATGTAGAGGGGTTAGTCATAAGACTTAATAGAAGTTCAACAAGCTGTAAATCTTAACGAAGATAGTTAATACAGACAGGTCAATACAGACTGGTAATGGCCGTAATTGGTTATGACTACTGCAACCCTCTCGACCTGTGACCTGTTACTTTTCATTATGCCAGGCACACTATTTCTCTTTCACTGTTATAGATTATTACAAAAGGACAGAAAGAGCCTTAGTTTTACTTTTGCAAAATATTCCCATTCTCGATGCAGTCACTTATACGGACAGCCATCAAGTCCGTTCTTGTACGCTATGTTAAATATACCTCACGTTAGCCAAACTCAAAGGACAACTGATACCAGTCGGGGTAGGTGAAAGACGGTCATACACCCTGAAATCTACGAATCGGACCCTGGGGTTTTTTGGCAGTGTCCCTAAAAGACTACAACCAGAAGAGTGGTTTTAAGCTGACTGCAGTAGATAGTATTTTGATTATTTAATTGAGAGCAGCTGCCTTTTCGTATAGAAGATCGACGACGTTTGACATCTGCTTGATCGTGTCAAGGGCGAGTTCGTAGGTTTTGTCGGTGGTGGGTTCGTCGTAGATAAATAGCCAGCCGCTGCCCTGGTCGAGGACACCGTAGAAGACCTTGTCGAGGATCATTTGTGATAGTTTACCTTCGATCTGGCGAGTGTCTAGGCCAATGAGGTCTGCGACATGTGAGATCTCGACGCAGCTGAAAGGTTCGATCACCTTTACGAGGTTTTGTTCCAGAAGGGTGTCATATAGAGCAGAGAAGTGGGAGCGGATGAACGGGTCGGAGGAGAGCTCCTTTCCGTATGTCTCCAATACGCTTTCAAACTCCTTCAAGGAGCGATTGGAGTGTGCAGTGGCAATTGCCTTCATGGCATCGATCTCTCGACCCGCGTATTTCTGGACTGTTTTATGTGTCAACAAAGTGTTCACGTCATCCGTCAAGTTCAGCATGATCTTTGACAGAAGCAAGTATTTCAGCACTGGCATGGCCTGTTCATCGTCTTGACTGGAGTAACCTTCAAACGCCTCGTAGAAGTAGGAGAACGCGGTCTTGTAATCTTTGTCCTCCGCTTGAAGCATACCGCTCATCTTATCCAAGGCAGCCTGCATCAGCGGCGGGCAGTAGATGGCGTTGGCAGACGTTCGAGCACTGGTGAGCGATGCTCGCGATTTTGGAATGTTGCGAAGGTTGTGGTACACCTTGGCCTCGAGCAACTGTACCTCCACCAACATCATCTTGTCATCCAACTTCTTCAGCTCCTTCAACAGCTGGTTGATCAAAACAATGGCATCATTAAAAGCAGACTGTTGGACATACAGCCCAATGAGACGGGTCTGTAGACTCTGACGGAGGAAGTTGCGGTTCTCAGCGATGGCCCATTCAATGCACTCCTTCGTGGTGGCGACCTGGACATCGAGCGTATTGGGCATTACCGAGAACATATCAATCAGGTTTCTAATGATCTTTGCAGTCTTGGACTTTGCAAACCGGCCCATCACTTTACGCGATGTCTTGATCAGCTCCGAAAGCTCATTGACCTTGCTGTGGTCTCTATACAACCGACCCAGCTCATTCAACGCATACTCCTGCTCCTGAATCGCCCGCTCATTCGTCCCGGCCTCTTGTGCCAAAATCTCTCCGTACACCTGCTCGGCCTTCGCTAGCTGGCCATCCTTCGCCGCCGTCCGTGCCTCCTTCAATCGCTCAGTCTCGTCTATTCGGTTCATCGTCGTTCAATAAATGAGGTTGATCCCATCCTCCTGCGTTGTTGTGGTATTCCAAATCTCCCATCGGTACACCGATTATATCACGTGATCGACACACCCGTACCAAACTATGGCCTTTAGGACACGGACCCAATACCCGGGGAACAGACACAGTATGTGTTCAGTAATGGCTTAAAGGAGTGGTTTTCGAGACAATGTATTGAAGAATGGTTTATCTACTACTGTCTAAGGGTTGTTATCTTGGGACTGGCCTTCAGACCCTAGGGTCGGCTCCAAGTTGCGAACCTGTCCGGGAGTCGGCTTAAAGAAGTCTTTTAGAGTTAAAAATGAGTACAATGGGCTATCTAAAGTTTCACCAACCTGACTTCAAGGATTTGGAAGCTTGACACATTTTGAGTTTTGCGTTTGCAGGGAAACATCCGCCCCGTCGCTGTAAGCTTCTATAGTTGCGAGCGAAACGAGTGCAGGGCGGTTATGCTTGCTACCCTGTAATTTTATTTGTAAAACTAGAGGGATTTTATCATTACCCAATCTTTGAGCTGAGTGGACCCTAGCATGAATTTCATGCTGCCAGTTTTAGTGTAGCCGGCCTTTTTGTAAATTCTTTCAACTTCAGTATTTTTCTCCCACGAGGCTAGCCAGATATTTTCTATCCCGCGTTTCCTGGCCTCATTTTCTGCCTTGATCATTAAAGCTTTACCAATGCCGAGCCCTTGATGATTGTCGCTGACGTAGAGGCGATTGAGCTGTATTTTGCTTTCCACGTGGTCAATGCATGGTTCAGACGCATTCAGCGTCAGCTGAGCAAAGCCTACAATATGGTTATTTTTAACTGCTACAATGAAAACATTGAGCGGATCTTCCAGCTCGACAGAGATGTTGGCTATGGAGTAGGTCTCCCGGAGATACAAGCGTAGATCCTCGGCTGGCATCAGCTTCGAAAAAGAAACATAAAAGACGTGGGCACCCAAAGACGCAATGTCGTTGGCATCGCCTACCTGGCCATATCGATACTCAATTTCTCCTGTTGTCATACTCGCTTGGTACTATTCCTTTCCAAGTCCATCCAAGCGGCTAACATAAATAGCCGATGCAATATTCATGGCTGGTCACGTGTCGTAATACTAATATAATTAAACTAATGACAAAAGCTTACAATAGGAACCCCGAGAAAAAGTTCCTTTCCACTACCGAGGGGAGTTGTATCATTCAGATTCTGCTAAAGATAATTAATAGCTCCACTTCAGTTAAGCTTAAATCTATCAGACTATTTATTTTTGTGCGGGGTCTGTGGGCGTGCCCCCAGGAAATCCCGTAAGTGTTGTTTGTTGAAGTCCCGTAGCTCTGCGAAGCCGACCCAGGGGGTCTGGGGGCTAGCCCCCAGAAATCGACTATGTGTTGTTGAGGGATATTATTTCAAGTTTAGCGTTGAGCTAGAGAAGAAAAAGAGTTCTGATGCCAGTTCTTTGATTCAGCTCCCGGCGAAGCCTGCCGCAAAGGACCTGGAGCCCTCCTCAGTCAGACATTGGACTGAGGAAAGTAGTAAATCAGCAGTTCTATTTCGCAGAAGGCCCTGAGAAAACCCTAGTAGATAAGTTAACTTTTGATTAATTAAGCGTTTATTAGTTATTTTAGCTGTGTGCGGCTTACCGCAGGATCAAAATATTATTCATTCTTCGGACCCAAACAAACGACGAGACTCAACTCCTATATATAACGACCATGTTCAACTCTGGCAACCCCAGCACGTCCAGTTTCTCGTTGTCTGGGATGGCCTCCAGCACTGGGCCTGGTGGCGGTGGCGGATCCAACAGCTCGAGTCTGTTTGGTAGCGGTACCCCTAATGCCTCGACCAGCGGCATGTCCAGTTCGATTTTTGGCCAACAACAACAGCAGCAGCAACCACAGAACCTCATGCAAAGCACTAATGGGATGACGCATTCACAGTCTACTCTGGACCTGACGAGCTCTCCTTATGGGTCACGACACGTAGCCACGACGCCATCCTGGGGCAAACATGATAGACGAAAAGTCCCCTCTCATATCAGCACTCTCAGACCACAGAGTTCCTTCACTCCGGACAGAAACGCCATCGGAACGCCTGGGTCCCGTCATGGATCCATTTCTGCAGCACAATCACCACCAAACACGTTTTCTGGCTCGTTCGGCACTGCAAAACCTGTACAAGCAAAGAAATCCAATATCATCGACGAAGAAGATCTGCCACCGACAGAAAGTATTTATGACACTGGTGCTTCTCCCTTCTTCAGTGGTGGATCCACGCCACTCAGGGAGTCTGTCAAGCCGATGGCGGCGCTACCAACGTCAAACACTGCAATTGGTCTCAGACGCATGTCCTCTAATTCATCAAAACCAAGCCCTCCTGCCAACACTCCTCCCGACGTTCAGGAAACGCAGAATGCCAATTGCTCTGTAATAGTGTTCGGCTTCCCTCCAACCCTCACATCAACCATTATAAAACACTTTTCCAAGTTCGGCCCTATCCTGGAGAACTTTGACGTGGCAAAGGGCGAGTCACCACGGAAATCTGGCCGTGCTCCGCCAATCCAAACTGGTCCAAACTGGATGAAGCTCACTTATGACAACCCAACCTCAGCAGCCAAGGCAGTCAGCCACTATAGCGGTGGGTCCCGCTTCATTGGTGGCTGTGCAATTGGCTGTATGCCCTTCAACTCGGTGAATGCAAAAGAGTTTGGCTATGCCAGCACTAACAGTACTATCACCGAAAGCGAAGATGCCGAGGCGGACGACGAGTTGATGGACCTCGACTCCCCCCACGCGGAAAAGAAGCAGATTCAACAGGATGCAAACAACAGGCCAGTCCCACGCACAATCTCCATGCCAGCCCTAGGCCAACAACAGTCCTCAACCACACCCAACTCCAGACGCATTCAAATCAAAGATGGAAGCGCCATCTTTAACAACAAACAACGCCCCATGCGACATGCCCCTTCAATGGGAAACATGCAATCCAAAAATGTCGACGGTGGCCTCAAATCTGCGCGACAAGGCTGGCTCAGCTGGACTAAAAAACGCGCCCAGGATCTCGTATTCGGGTGGGATGGTTTATAATAACCAATCACCCTCGTATCTTAATATAATTAGAACTTAACTGTAAATCTCTCCTAGCTCCTTATTCGGTCTCCCCTGAGGTTGGGACCAGACCCCTGAGCTCGCTTCAGTCCAAGCGATGGGTAGTGGCCTTCTACTCACAGAGCACAGGGTACGTTCCCAACCCAGACTAGCTGTATTCTGGGGCCACGCCCCCAGACCCCCTAGGCTCACTTCGCTCGAAGTTACGGGTAATGAATCATTCTGTCGGAGCGCAGATGCACAGGTTCCTAACCTACAATTGTTTTCCTATCCTATGATTCAAAAGTTCCCGGGGGACGCCGAGGTCAACTTTGCCCAAAATTGGGTCTACGTTTAAACTTTCGGTCGACTGTACCGCAATACGAACCAGTAAGCTGAGTGCAGCGTTAAGTTTTTCAAAGGTTCCAACTACCAAGACGTTTATACAATCCTGATTTAACTAATTACCTTGGATCTTCAAAAGAACACAACCTTCTCAACGCATTGTAGTCCCGCAAGGCTGATGTTTTTGGTCCGCTTCTTTTTCGAAAATCTCATTACTGGGAGCACGCCCCCAGACCCTCTGGGCTCGCGTCGCTCGAGGTTATGGGTAGGGTCTTTTAGTTACTAGGACACAGAAAACCAAACCCCCAGGGTGCCTCGCAGAGCCACGGGGGTGCAGGTGGCTGGCCCCCTGCAAACCTACCCCACAACTATATTTCTGGGGGCAATCCCCCAGAGCTCACACGAGAACTTTGGTCCCGCAGAGTTGTGCTTCTGATTCTTCTGTAAAAAAGTTGACCAGCTGAGGCAATGTTTTGAAAAAGAACAAAATCAATCACGAAGCAAACGAGGTGGATATATCGACTGTTAGGACTGAATGGATTGGTGTTTATATTAGAAAGGTCTTCCATGGGAGGAGGTTGGGCGATGTGGAGCAGAGAGGTGAGGTTCTGAGCGCCGTGGAGATGAGGAGGAAGATGTGTATCCGGCGGGATGAAAGCGGGTTGATAGGGAGTTCATGCTAGCACGTTGACGGAGGCTTTTCCCTGCAAGTGGGGTGGAGGAATTAAATGGAACCTGAGGCTTGATGGGACTCATCCAGGGGCTGGCAGGGGTGGGTGTCATTGATACACGGCTGCGGCTTTCACGGACATCTCTTGGTGAGAAGGTACCATGGGGTGTAGGAGAGTAAAAATCGAAGCTACCGTCGGTGCCAACAGCAGCATCTCGTTTGGCGACTGCGGTGATGGGTTTGACCACCTTCTTTCCGTACTCGCCCAACACTTCGCTGTGAATGATGGCCTTGTCCTTTACCATAGTCTCAAACATGTATGTGAGGCCCAGTAGCCAGCCACTAAGCGCTGAGAGCATTACGATTTGGAACAGTCCCAGGGGGGCATAGAGAATGTAAAATGCATGCAGGGGAGAGAATGTCGCCCCAAAATAGAGGTTGAATCTAGGAGGATCCCACACATTGAGCTCCCACAACTCCTCCCCTTGATCCTTCGGTCGTGAAGACCAATTATCGACAATGCGCCGGAAAGGTGAGTTTGAACGTCTATGCTCGTCGTCCTCTGGACGGGGATCCTGATACCGAATCTTCCTGGCCGACGGAGTCTCGGGCTCGTTATCCACCGATCGACCCATCAACGTATACTTCCGCTTCTTGAGGATACAATTGGCGGTGTTTAGCGTCGTCAGAACAAGTAGAATCAGACTTAAGGTCGAGAAGACAACTGTGAAAAACGGCCGTCGCTGCGGTACCCGGAGACTATGGCCGCGTCCAGTCGACCTCGACACAAACAATGTGTCCTCTACATTCTGAGTGGTAGAATCAGAGCTACTGAGAGAAGAATAGATCCGACAGAGCATCAACAACACGCAACAGACACCCCCCGCCGGGAGCCCCCATGAATACGCCTGCGCATCCCAATCAACCAGCTCAACACTCTCGCTAAGAGACAATAACAGGTCAAGTGGATAATTGACTAGCCGCTTGCTCAACGGCTGCTGCCGCACAAGCTTCTTCCTCTTAGCCATAGGTATTAAATATTTTGTCCCCTCGGCCCACGACGATCCCCGTTCAAAATGTAAATATTCTCTCCCGTGCGGCGTGAACTCCCAAACCAGAACCTGTAAATTAACTTAAACTAATTTAACTATCGTCGGTATTAGCTGAGCTATAATAAAGTAATGCTGTTCATATTCCATAAAAGAGTCAAAGCGTAATCCTGTTAGGATTGGTCGGGGTGAACGCCCCTCTACTGCCCTATCCCACACATAAATTCTAATCCTCAACTGTATTGCTGCAATCAACTATAATAGTTTTGCTTGTGTCCTTTTTCCAGAAAAAGAACCAAAGTGCGTAGCTCTGCGAGCCATGGTAAGGGTGAATATTCGTTTACAACTCTTATGAAGCATTCTTTCACATTTAAAATCTGCTAAGCGAACCTGGGCGTCTGGGGGCGTACCCCCAGAAAGTATCACATGCATGTAGCTAGTGCTGCTCTTTTCTAGAAAGGCTCT
>JAJMDO010000159.1:0-46698 GCA_030573635.1 Blastobotrys ciferrii
GACTAAAGTTTACATATTATAAAACGCAAAAAAAAAAAAAAAAAAAAAAAAAAACTGCGCATATCAGGTATCAAAGTAACGCCTTTTGCTTCCTTTTCTGGGCAAGAGGTCAATTGAGCCTAATTGACGCCCGCAGACCCCTCTGGTCCGCTTCGCGGAGATTAAGGTGAAAATCCCCTTTAGTATTGATTGACTAAAGTTCACAAATTATATAACACAAAACCTATGCTTAGCTATAGCAGTAATGTATTAATAATTGTTACCGCTTTTTCTGAAAAACGAAGGCAATTGCGTTAAAAACGGGTCCATTTGTTCTGTGGGTCCGCCTCCTGGAGGTTGGATTAGAAAACCCCTGCAATCTTAGCCCAGAGTTGGTTTCTGGGGGTACGCCCTAGATACCTAGGGCTCTCTTCGGTCGGGGTTATGAGTAGAGTTTTCTTCTTTCTATTCGTTGAAGCCTCGCAGAGCCACGGGGGTGCAGGGGGCTGGCCCCCTGCAAGTCCTAACCCAGTAGTGGTTTTTTTGGGCATGCCCCCAGACCCCCTGAGCTCTCTTCACTTGAAACTATGGGTAGTGTTCAGATGAAGCCTTGCAGAGCCACGGGATAAGGGGGCTTGGCCCTGCAACCGTAACCCACAGGTGGTTTCTGATCGGTTGAAGCGAACGTGAACATCGTTCAAAATAGCATCCTTGTCACGCAAAAACTAGCTCTTTTTGCGTTTCTTAAAGCAGAGTAACAAAAACCCCCATACGGTGCGACTACACGATTGATCGATTAGTTAAAGGAAGAGACATATCAGAATCTATAGTAAGAAGTACATGCATTTTGCGTCTTTCTTTGGAACAAGACGATAATTGGATATAAAAGGCTCACTTTACTGTGGTCAGCTATCCGAAAATCTATCAATTGGTGGTTTCCTCCTACCTCTTCTTAAGCAAGGCGCTGCTTCTGTTTCTCAGAGGATGATTAAAGACAGGTACTACATAATAACATCTGTAAAGTGGATTACCGGGGTCCTAAAAACCTACCATTCAAAAGATGGTTTTCTTTTCCTTTCCAGAAAAGAAGCAAAAGCGTTAGTTCGCAGAAGACTGATTTTTACCCCAATTTCGGCGAAGCCGACCCTGGGGGTCTGGGGGCGTGCCCCAGAAATATTTCTACGTAAAAGATATTCTTCTTTTCCAGAAAAGAAGCAAAAGCGTTAGTTTTGCTTCGTAGAAGAGGGTTTTCCACCCAAATTTCGGCGAAGCCGACCCAGGGGGTCTGGGGGCGTGCCCCCAGAAAACCTGTCGTCCTGTAGCAAGCCACAGAAGAGTGGCTTGAGTTGTGTGGCTGTGATCGGGGGTGGTATAAAACGGGCCGATGGGATGTGGTGGGGAACAGATGACATGGCTATATAGTAGTTCGAAATGGACAACCGAACCTGCCGGATCTGTTATGGGAGCGACGAGGATTCGGGAGAGCTTGGGCGGCTGATTTCGCCGTGCAAGTGCACGGGAACGGCCAAGTATGTGCACATCATGTGTCTGCAGTCGTGGCGCACGAGCAGTCCGCGGGAGAACAGCTTCTTCGAGTGCGACTTGTGCCATTACCGGTACTCGCTCAAGCGGACGTCGTACGCGGCGATCCTGTTGAGCCCCAAGACGGGGATTGTGTTCACATCGCTCGTCATCTGGCTGCTGGCCTTTCTGCTGGGCTACGTGGCCCACCCGGTCCTGGAGACCTCCCTCACGGAGGAGGACATCGACCTCCTACTGCGCAGCCCCAATTACCTGCTGCGGGAGCTCGGCGTGCCCGTCGACCGACGACGCCGCTTGTTCGCCCGCGGCGGCTGGGTCGAACACCACTTCTTGGGCACTGCGTCCATCGGTGTGCTGGGTCTGTTCAAGTTCTCCTTCACCTACTTCTACACGTCCTTCATCCGGCGCCGCAGAACCCTCAGCCTCATCGCCGTGTTGATAGGCTTCGTCTACGCCCTCCACGAGATCTACCGCCTCGTCCGACGCCTCTGCACCGCCACCCTCCGCAGAATCGCCGGCTCCGTCGTCATCGACGTCCCCGAAGACCTCGACAAAAAGTCAAGATAGCCACACCTCCCCATCATCCCCTATTTATCACACCATCCAATGCATTTGCATCCACATCTTCCTCCTCCTAAGCCCTTGCCCCTATTACTACAGCTGGTTTTCTGGGGGCACGCCCCCAGACCCCCTGGGTCGGCTTCGCCGAGTTTCGGGTAAAAACCACCCTTCTGCAAAGCAGAACTAAACGCTTTTGCTTCTTTTCTGGAAAAGAAGACCACCATTCCAGCAGTGGTGTTTCTGGGGGCACGCCCCAGACCCCCTGGGTCGGCTTCGCCGAGTTTGGCGTAAAAACCATTCTTCTGCGAAGCAGAACTAAACGCTTTTGCTTCTTTTCTGGAAAAGAAGATTAGTATTCCGGCGGTAGTATTTCTGGGGGCACGTCCCCAGACCCCCTGGGTCGGCTTCGCCGAGGTTTGGGTCAGGAAAACTTCTTCGAAGCAGAACTAAACTTTCGCTTCTTCTCTGGAAAAAAAGAATATCCTTAAGAAGCAAAAGCGTCTGCTCTACTTCGCAGAAGATTGGCTGCCCGACACTCGGCGAAGCCGACCCTGGGGGTCTGGGGGCCTGCCCCCAGAAAAACTACTTGTTGGATTAGCCCTGGCGTCCCGAAATGAGGCTAGTCCAATCCTCTACCATAGTCGAGAGCCCAATTCAAATCAAGATTGGATATTATACAACAACATGCACCTTGGTTAGAGTCTTTATACTGACTGTTAGGGGGAGTGTGTATAATATTCATGGTTCTTGATACAGTTGAAGGTGGCTAGAGAGAAGTCGTAGAGTTGGGAATTTATACTTATTTTTGCCACCCTTCCTTTAGAACCCCTTCCTTACGTAATCATTTCTTGGCCAACTTGTCAGAAAGTTTCCAAAAATAGATCGACAATTGGTTAGCAGTTAACGTATCATTCTTAGGTCAATGGTTCTACCGGGTACGCTTTCTGAGCAGGTTTGAGATCAACAATTCAGAAAGTGGAGACAAGCCCTAGAGCTAACTAGCTGTCAGTGGGTTTTAGGTCTGCTACAATTGTATACATAGTTAGCGTTCGCGGCGGTTTGTATCTATAGCGCTGTCATTAATTAATTTAACTATAGCTAATTGTTCAATTTAAGTTGCCTTTCAGCTGCAGTATACACAAGCATTTTTGCAGTAAAATAAGGATGCATTGCCAATTATGCGGCCTATAGCTTAATTTTAGAACCATGCGTGTATATTACCGTTTATCAACTACTTCCGGTCACCAGAAACCACTGCGGCCACTAACTCCATATCAGTTAATTATTGTACTCTCCTGATTAACCCACCGTTACACGTCTAGCTATAACTTCTTTACTCTTTCTTTGAGCCTCTCAGAACAACCCCTTTGTACGGTTCTTTTTCTAAAGGGAACAGCATTCGCTCTTCTACGTTATCCACCACAGCAGAAGCACTGACTTCGCTTCGTTTTTGGACAGAGCAGTACTTCTATTCGTACTACCTCACGGAATCATTTTTTTTTTTTTTGACGGAATGTAAAAGGCTATACAGCCCACGAAGAAACTGTCAGTCAAGCGATATTCTTCTTTTCCAAAAAAGAAGTAAAAGCATTAGTCTGAGAACCAGAAGATATAACCCCAAACCCGAAGAATCCGACTCTGGCGACCTGGAAGCGTTCCCCAGAAACTATACCACTTCTCTTCCAAAAAAGAAGCAGAAGCATTAGTTCTACTTCGCACAAGAGCTGTTTTTACCCGAATCTCGGCAAGACCGACTCAGGGGGTCTGGGGCAACCTACCACACTAAGGATATTCTTCTTTTCCAGAAAAGAAGCAAAAGCGTTCGTTCTGCTTCGCAGAAGAGAGGTTTTTACACGAGCTTCGGCGAAGCCGGCTCATCTACTACACCAAGGATATTCTTCTTTTCCAGAAAAGAAGCAAAAGCGTTCGTTCTGCTTCGCAGAAGAGAGGTTTTTACCCGAAACTCGGCGAAGCCGACCCAGGGGGCCTGGGGGCGTGCCCCAGAAATACATCTACGTAAAAGATATTTTTCTTTTTCAGAAAAGAAGCAAGCGTTAGTTCTGCTTCGCAGAACAGTGTTTTGTGCCCCAATTTCGGCGAAGCCGACCCTGGGAGTCTGGGGGCGTGCCCCCAGAAGTACTACTACTCTAACGATATTCTTCTTTTCCAGAAAAGAAGCAAAAGCGTTAGGTCTGCTTCGCAGAAGAGAGGTTTTTACCCGAATTTCGGCGAAGCCGACCCTGGGGTCTGGGGGCGTGCCCCCAGATAATATAACTAAAGTATTAGTATTAATTACACGTTTAATGAATTGTTTTGGAGTTGCCTTTTTAGGAGAGGTTATTGGTTTTGTCCCAATTCGCGCGCGCCGGGACGCGTAAATCCAGCCACCCCAAATTTCAGAGAAAGGGCCTTATGCTTTTTCTTGTGATTTAGCTCCCATACAACAACAACATCAACACAAGGGACGGCTGGACCATCTCTATACGCACAACAGGACCCGCTTAGTTTTGCTTCAGATTGCTAGTGAACAGGATGGCGCCCTCGACTCCGCCGCCGCCGGCGGACCACTCGTTCAGCCTCAACACGCCCCCGACCCCCCGGTTCGCCCCCATCGACGAGCCCGACCGACCTCTGCACAAGCTCAATGTACAGAAGGCGGCTCTTCTACGGCCTGCCGCAGGCGTGGCTCCACTGACACCGGCCGAGACGCCGGTGAATCGAAAGAAGCAGGCCGATGCCATCCAGGGCGTGGCCCATAGCTCCACGGGTCGGATCCTCTTCCCCACCCACACCCCGAAGAAGGGCGTGGGAAAGGGTCGCACCCGCCATCTGGCTACTCCCAAGAAACAGACAGTGCTCCATGCTCCTCCCGCTAGTAGCAGTCGGAAGCAGGAGCACTGCCCTGTTGCGCAATTTGCATCGCTGGACGAAATGAAGAAACGCAGCTTCGAGATCTTCGACGACACAAAGGCCATGAAGCGCGAGCTGGAAAACGACGACCCCTTCGACTCGCAGCCAATCAACAAACAACGACGAATAGACCCGCATCCTCACAAACCCCTCGCTAAGGACGCCCCCGGCATGTGGTACGTCTTCCGAGGGAAGAAAGTCTTCCGCCCTTTCCCCAAGGGAAAGAGTGATAAAGACCTGGCCACATTCAAACCAAAACGCTTATTCAACACCCCTAGAAAACGCTCCACTACAACAATATCAAAAAACGACCCCTTCAACTCCGACAACGACGCTAACAACAACACTGACCCTGACGACACCGAAGAAGACGACACAGATAGAGAAGACGACGACTTCAAACGAAAGTCCTCCTCCCAGTCCTTCTTCACTAACAACGCTTAAAAACCCTCGACACACACCCTTATTTATCTCTCTTATGTATTAATATCAGCTTTAATTCTCAATTCCTGGGGGCTTAGCCCCCAGACCCCCGTGGCTCCGCTTCGCGGAGGTTTGGGTAATGAAAGAATTTAAAATGCAAAGCCCTATCTTTTCCCAATAAATGTTCACTAACATCACACACCCCCTCATTTATCTCTTTTATGTATTCATATCAGCTTTAATTAACTCACAATTCCGCTTCGCGGAGGCTGTGGGTAATGAAAGTATTAAAAGTGCGAATTAAGCTCTATTTCTCTAGTGTAACAAATGTTGCCATAGAAGTGATGACTAAGAAAGAGATAAAGATAACTAGATCTAGAGCCTAAAACATATATAGTTCCCGAAATTAAAGTTAGCAAGTGAATGTGTTTTACCGGATAATTTAACAGCCTTCTTGGTTCTCTCGTATGGTAGTTAGTGCTCGATGAGTACCGGTTTGGCGCTCATGTATAGAATTCAAGGACTCCTGGAAGGCTAATGGTGTTTGTTGGAGCCTTGCAGAATTAATGTTTTTTGGTTCTTTTTTTTTTAAAAGAACAGACTGCTGTAGCCGCAGAGCTGGTGCTTTCGGTTCTTTTTGAAAAACAAGTACGATGAAAAGACCAGCTCAGGCCAAGAGAAGCGAGCCAAGGGTCTGGGGACATGCCCAGAAACAATTCTGGGTTAGGATTGCAGGGGGCCAGCCCCCTGCACCCCGTGGCTCTGCGAAGCTTCAACGAATAGAGGAATTGAACACTACCCATAACCTCGAGCGAAGCGAGCCCTGGGGGTCTGGGGGCGTGCCCCCAGAAAACCACTACTGGGTTAGAATTGCAGAGGGCCGGTGCAAGACTTCAACGAATGGATAGTGGGGAAGAAACACCAAAAATGAAATAGTTAATAGATGCAGATATTTAATCGATTACGACTGGGTTTTCGTGGTCGCCGCCTTTGGTTGTATCGATTTCGGGGTTGGATTTTACATCGGGTGGGGATTTTGTCAGGCTGTCGTCTTTGCGTGCTGCGGCAGTGCCGAGTGAGAGTTTCTCGGTGCTGTCTTCTAGATTGCGTACTTTGGCTTCGTGTAGCTGGACTGGTGGATGTAGTTGGGGTTCCTTGGCCTGGCCGATGTCCGGTAGCGGTCGGGGTTTCTCATCTTCATTTGGCTCGGCAGTGGTTTCTTCGTTTTCTTTTCCTACTGCCTCTTGCGTCTGGGTAGGCTGCGATTCTTCCTCCTGTGGTTGACTTGATTCCTGTTCCTGGTGGTATTGTTGTTCTTGTTCTTGTTTCTCGTCCAGGGCAGGGGTGGTTCGTTGGGTTGTGGACATGTGGGAATCGCGGGATACTTCTCTACTGTTTGCAACGCTTGAGGAGGCACTAGTAGACTTTCTGATTCGCATGGACAGCGCATCTAGCCTGTTTTGAAGACTGGCGCGTCGAACCGGTGGTGGCGAATTGAGGCTCTTTTCCTTGGTGGATCCGCTTCGGCTGCTCTGGTTGGAGTTGTTACGTTTAAGCTCGCGGAAGATTTGGTCCTTGTGTGCCAAGAGATCATATACTAGTCTAAACGAATGACGATCTCCAATGGTGAGGGATGACTGGGTTCGTGGTCGAAGGATACAGTGTGAAAATTCCTGGGCCAGCTGGGTCAAGTATTCATTGTCCGCTTTAGTGATTGACGTCAATCGGGTCAAATGGGTCAAAATTGCGTCTAGAGTGGCAATATTGGTGACCCGTAATTGAGCGAAGGTGTTTTGAATTGCGGAAATTCGTGCTCGTGGATCATCGTCATTCCCATGTTGTGAATAGATTGTCTTGATAATGTCATAATATTGCGCCGGGACCAATGAATCAGGCAGTTCCACCAAATACAGCTTCAACACACTCGCGACAATGGGCGCCTCAAAGTTCTGCAAGATTTCCTTTGAGAATTGTCGCCCAGTGTTAAGCTTTTTGCGGAGACGATGTGTGTTGTTCAATGGAACGCTCACTGTCCAAACGCCGAGTCGCACTTGATCATTGTCCAAGTCCGGGTATTGTGTATCCATGTGACTTAGAATGGCGGATACAAGATACGGCACCTTCTTTTTGTCGCCCCGACATCGCAATTCCAGGTCAACACCAAACGTCTGATCTTCAGTGGAATTGTAATAATTGTCGTAAACTGTAACCTTTGGTGAGAAGGACCCAGTTCGATAGCTCTCCAAAATGTAGCGTAGGTCATTGGCCGGGTGGACAGTTTCTTGGAATAACAGTTCCTTGTCAATAGCTGATTGAATACTTGGTACCACATTGGACAATGACGCCAAAAAGTCCAAAAACACCGCCTTGATGGCCTTCAAGCGATCAAACTCACAGCGTTCCATAAACTTGAGATGATCAATTATGGATTCTTCCAAGTTACATCGCAAGTCATCCAGCTTGGCCACGCTAATTTTGTATCTGTGGTCCAGTTCTGCAACTTCCCGAGCCAATCGTTCATCTGGCGTTTCATCCGGATGAGGATTGTTGATGTAATTGTTGATAGTGTCTCCAATGTATCCTCCCAGATAAGGTGAAATCAAGTCACGTTGATCAAATGTATCCCTGCCAGCTTGAACATAAGCCTTTTTACGCCATTGATAATTCAAAACTGAGCTATTGGCGAACTTTGAGCCAACTTGTCCAACAAGACGAAGGAATCCAGAGTTTACCAACGACTGGCCAAATTGTTCAGCATGCGCCAACGATCCCTTGGACACGTTATTCAACGCCCAAGAAACGATCTGATCACCCGTAGACACATGATCATAGGTACCCAAAATTGGGACTTTTACACTTTTTCGAGGTATGCTCTCCAACATTTTTCTAAAAAGGTCCTCGGCCTCTTCTGGTGAATAAATTTCACCTCCCAATTCAACAGGATCATTCAATCCACCATACTCCCCTCCGTGGACAGAAGACTGCTCATCAGAATGTCCCTGTGCTGCATTTGCAGCTGCAATAGCTGCAGTAGTGTCATGAACAGAATCCTGATGCTGTTCTTCAGACATGCCTTCCCCATTCAACTCACTCTCTTTCAAATCCTCCAAAACACGACATTTGTTAAAATATCGCTTCTGGGCCTTCTGAACCTCTGAAAGCTCCCGTTCATAATTTTTGAGCTTATTCTTCAACACTCCATTAGAATAATCCACCCGCTGTCGATGTTCATCCGACCACTTTCCAAATGGAATCAACACCATCCTTCGAATATTCTCTGCCACCTGAACATGATTCTTACCCTCCTCACTCATCTCAGTAATAATCCCCTCATACGCCTTTCGAAGCGACGCACCATCATCGCGTCCAAACCCTCCCTTCTTTGGCGCATATGAAGTCTGTAGGTCTCTTAGCTTATTACCATACTGTTCCTCAGCATCTGCCCTAGCCGCCGCCAACGCTAGCACTTCATCATTCTCAACACATCCTTGTTGTAGCTTGTCAAAAAGAACATTCAGCCCTAGACTTTGTTAGCAAATTTTTCCTCTCCTCTTCAGCCATGCTCCAAAACATTTAACCTGTGAGCTCAGAATGTGTTGTTCTTTTTAAAAAAGGAACCAAAAACATTTGCCCTGCGGGGCTTCGACGAATAGCCCAAAAACCGTTCGTCTGACGGACCAACAGCCTGCTCTTTAGACATAATCCTATATGAAAGTCGCGATGTGTTGTTCTTTTTAAAAAAAGAACCAAAAACATTTGCCCTGCGGGGCTTCGACGAATAGCCCAAAAAACCGTTCCTCTGCCGGACCAACAGTCTGCCTTTTAGACACAATCCTATACGACCAATCGAACCCCATAATCTGCAAACTTCTGATTCGTATCCACATCATCCAAAATCCGCGAAGCGGACCCTGGGGGTTTGGGGGCGTGCTCCCAAAAAAAAGTACCGAGGAATAAAATCAGCTCCGCAGGGTTCTGTAAGATGGTCAAATTTTGTAGCGGATTGACCTAGAATACGTGAAATAGACCAAGGATCCCGGGTAAGCACACATTTAGTCGTGTTGGATCCTCCAAGAACACAATTGGAGGCAGTTTCTGCCAGGGGTGGAGCATAGACAGTGCATGTGAAGATGAACTTGGCTGGAGTGTGTGTGTTCAGTAGGAAGTGTAGTGGTACTTACCGCCAGAATAACCATTGGACCAAAAACTGTCAGAAAACGACGGCATGTTTTTGTTCACAGGGGGAGGCGTTTTGGTGATGATGTAAAGTGATGGTTGTTGTTATGGCGATGTGAAACCGGACCTGAGCCACTTTGGGACCAAAGTGAGCAAGCAGCAGCTTGCAGGTCATCAAACACGCAGAGTTTCAAATAATGTACAAATATCCGAGGGTGTTAATTGAGTTCTGCACAAAATGCAAGTGGAACTTGCGAGCTGCCTGGTATCTCCAAGAGCTTCTCTCCACGTTTGGATCGGATTTGGGTGAGGTGGCCATGGCACCCGGTGACAGCGGGGTTTTCCGGATAACAATTCAGTCGTCACCAGACTCTCAAGACGCGTTATTATGGGATCGAAAGACAAATGGGGGTTTCCCCGACTCAAAGGAGTTGAAGCAGCTGGTTAGAGACGTAATTGCTCCTGATAGAAACCTTGGTCATGTCGATCGCCACAACAGTAAGAACGACACTGTTTCTCACCAACAACAAGAACAACAACAACCGGAGCAAGAATGCAAAGATTGTGTGAAGGAATAAGTCTGCTATGGACCTGTGCGGAAGTAATTCTCTGGCTGGTTTTATTGGAGGCAAGCCCAAACGCCCGGGATTGCTTCGCAAATACTGTTACAGGCAGCCCTTCTGCGAAGTTGACTAAGGCTTCGTTTCCTTTCATACACCGTGAGCAATACTTGATGGCACATTCGAGTAATTGTAACATAGATGCATCACTTGGATTCTTAGAATTAGAATAAACGTGGGTTTTTCTACAAAAGCAAAGCACACACGCTGAAATGGATGATGTCTTTACAGTGCTTACAAATAAGCTACGTTCCCAGGGAAGACTACTGCCAGAGGACTAGTCCAATATTTATACTTGTCTCCAGAAACGCGTACGCGCCGCATACCTGTATCTATATTTAGCACACAAGCTACAGCCATAAACTAAATCTAAAATAATCCAATCAGACCGTGGATTTCGGGCTATGAGGTCTTCGCTCGACATATGGACAGTGCTCTCTATGTTTCTTGAACTCGTTGAAGCCTCGCAGAGCCACGGGGGTGCAGGGGGCCGGCACCCTGCAAACCTAACCCAGGTGCGGTTCTCTTGGGGGCAACGCCCCCAGACCCCCGGGGCTCGCTTCGCTCGATTCTATGGGTAGGAATGGCCTGCTGCGAAGCAGAACAATGATTTTGGCTTCTCTTTCTGGAAAAAGAAGAAATGACTAGACAATTGGTACAATAGGGACTGGTCCCGGAAAAGGAATAACAGTAGAATAAATAGGTCAATTAATTAGTTATCTTCAGAGTCGGTTATTGTGATTGTAATTTTCTTTTTCTTTTCAGGTGTTTGTTTCTTGGGAAGGATGACTTTAAGGACACCGTGTAGTGAGTGTGCTTTTATGTCGTCCAACGAGATGGTGACGTCTTCTGGGAAGGTCACAGTTCTTTCCAGATTACCAACCTTCCTTTCTCCAACCTTGATAAACTTCCTCCTGTAATTTTCATCATGCTCAGCAGACACTGTCCCTGACAGTTTTAGTTGGTTAGTTCCTGGATCAAAGTCAATGTCGACATCGGATGGCGAAACACCGGCAATTGTAGCCACCACCTCATAATGCTCAGGGGTTTCAAATACATCAATTGGTGGCGATACCACATCTTCACCAGATCCAGGAGACTTCCTTTTTGCCTGATATACCAAAGGAGATACCTGAATTTCAGATTTTTCGCGCTTCTTGAGCGATGGCGTAGCACTCGCCCGTTCGAAAACATTCAAGAATGGATCAAAGTTGTATGTTGCAATAGGCATTTTGCAGAAGTTTATCAATAAAGTAGAATGGATTATGCCTTTCGACTAGAATACTTCGCCCATTTTTATATTTCCTTTAGACCCATCTCGCATCTTCCCCATACTTCCAGAAGCTATGTGCACGTGCGGCTGACTGACGTTAAGTGAGACATTAAAAGGAACATTCCGGAATGTTCCGGAAAATGTAAATACTTGATGCTTATGTCCTGGGGACACGCCCCAGACCCCGTGAGTCCGCTCCGCGAGATTCGGGGACTTACTTTTCCTTTCTATTCGTTGAAGCCTCGCAGAGCCACGGGGTGCAGGGGACTGACCCCCTGCAAGCCTAACCCAGGTGTAGTTTCTGGGGCTAGCCCCCAGACCCCCAGGGCTCGCTTCGCTCGAGACTCTGGGTAGTGTTCGTTTTTTCTATTCGTTAAAGAATCCCAGAGCCACGAGGATGCAGCCCCTCCCTGCAAATCCTTACCCAGAAGTAATAATTCTGGTCAGGAAAGCTTCTTCGGAGAGGGGTTGGTAAAGCAGGCTGATTCTTCTGAATCCGGGTCTGACTGAGTCGCTAAAGCGGAGATGATGAGTGGAAGCAAAGTGATTAAACAAGTGCAAAAGCACATGGAATGGAAAAAAGAATAAGAAATAATCCTATGTATTGGATCAAGAGTCTGGCATGGTCTTCGTGACTCATTCCGGGTTTAAACTCCGAGTGGGTGCGCCTGGCGACTCTATAATAAACTGATTAGAAGTGACTTATTTTTCCTCATTGCGACACCCAGTGCAGTAATTTAATTGCCTACATGGGGATCCCCTGAGAGGTCAATAATTCCCGAAGTACTCAAATAGAGGCTGCCAAAAAAGAGTTAGAAACGATACATAACTCTGTGGCGTTTACAGCGTCACCTTTATGTACCCCGTTCTACTCACCTAAAACTGCTATTTGAGACTCTCTATAGCGCATTGGCTGCAAGTACCAGCTAGATCAAGATCGAAGTTTAAATCGATCTGTAAATTAGTTTAAATCTGGACCCTTGAAACTAATTAAACTGAATTAGCATAGCTTTTCAATAGAAAGTGAACACCAGCTTTCCTCGCACGCCCATAAAAGTTCAAGTCAATTGCAAATAGCGGTACCGAACGCCAAACCTCGGCGAAGCCGACCCCGGGGGTCTGGAGGCCCCAGAAAATTCCACCCTCCTAACGGCAGTTGGATCGTAGTTGATAAGTAATTATTATTCATCTTCCAGAAGTTGAGTTGGGCTTATGTAAACCTGAGTAAGTGCGGCTGAGACATGATCGGCCAATGACATAAGTCTTATTAACAATGGACTATAAAAGAGAACGAAGTCGCAGGATAAAGGTGCTATCACAACAAAAAAAAATGTCAAGTTCAGTGCGACGAGAAGTTTTAAAGACCTTTTTAGCTGGCGTCCAGCCAGAGGGTGACGGTGCCCGTGTGCGTCGCTCCATTGGTACACCAAAGCTGCGAAACTTCACACCTTTCCTTATGCTCGACCATCTGGTGAGCACGGGTAACGGCTTTCCAGACCATCCTCATCGTGGCCAAGAAACTATTACCTATGTGCTAAAGGGTAATGTCGACCACGAAGATTTCACTGGCTCCAAGGGTACAATTGGACCTGGTGACCTTCAGTTCATGACTGCTGGAAGAGGAATTGCTCATGCTGAGATGCCCCGAAAGGGCGACGATGGCAGCGACCCAGAAATAATGCAGTTGTGGGTTGATTTGCCGAAGGATCTTAAAGAATGTGAACCAAGGTACCGCGATCTAGCAGCCAAGGAAATCCCTGTCGCCAACCCTTCAGACAAAGTCGAGGTTAAAGTCATCTCTGGCGAATCTAATGGAGTCAAAAGTGTCCAAGATCTGGCATACACACCTGTAGTATTCTATGATTACCGCGTTCAACCTGGTGGAAAGGTGTCCCAGGAGGTGCCAGATGACTTCAACGTCTTTCTGTATATCCTCAATGGCTCATTGCAAGTCAACGAAACCTTCGTACCAGAACACCACAACGTCGTTTTTGAACCAAGGGGTACTACAGTTGAGGCTCACGTCCCAGAAGACGCAACAGAAGAATGTCGCTTCATCCTCGTTGGCGGCAAACGTCTCGACCAATCCATCGTCCAACACGGCCCCTTCGTGGAGACCTCAGAGGACCGCATCATGAAAGCGTTCATGGACTATCAATCTGGCTCAAATGGCTTCGAAAGAATCCGTGGCTGGTCTAGTGAAATCGGTAAAAGATAATCTATTTATTTAACACATCCATTATACTCTTGAGCACAAACGTATTGTTACCAAACAAACGCTTTTTGCTTCTTTTTTTGGGGTAAAAACAATACTGGGCTAGCATTTGCAGGGGGCCAGCCCCCTGCACCCCCGTGGCTCTGCGAGGCTTCAACGAATAGAAAGAGTTTAAACGCTACCCATAATCTCGAGCCAAGCCAGCCCAGGAGGTCTGGGCCGTGTCCCCAGAAAACACTACTGGGTTAGGTTTTGCAGGGGGCCAGCCCCCTGCACCCCTGTGGCTCTGCGAGGCCTCAACTAATAGAAGGATGGAACACTACCCATGACTTCGAGCGAAGCGAGCCCAGGGGGTCTGGGAGCGTGCCCCCAGGAAACTGCCATCTAAAGCTCTCAGGGACAGGACACGTGGACCTCTAGGTGAACTGTACGCTTTTTGCTTTTTTCTGGAAGAAGAAATACTAGCTTCGCCGAAGTTTGGGCAAAAAAGAAGAATGATAAATGACCAATAATATAATTTAGTTATGCGATAAAAGATTTTACAAAAAGCACCAACCAGTAGCACCAATAAAGACTAGGGAGACGCCGGTCCACCAGATGGCATTATAGTCCCAGCTACCTCTGTGAACGGCGTTTGTTCTGCCTCTGTTTTCTAGTGTTCGTTTAACCTTTTCAGAGACACTTGTGCTCTTTGCAGCACCGGCAGTAGGGTTCATAGTCTCTGTTGGGAGCATCATTGGAGGCTTATAGGCCAGGTACAACGGCGGGAGTGGAGATCCGTCAAATTGGTAAAGATCCAATCGATATCTTCCATGATAGTCGTCAATCTGAACATCCCACTGCTTCATGGTGACCGTGGTGTTAAATCTGATGTACTGACTAGTGGTCTCATTGCATGGGTCCGAGACCAACTGTCGGCCATCAACCTTGAATGGTTTCATAATTAGCTTATCACCATCAGTCTCGTATTTTCCGTGCTGAAACGTCATCACGGCAGTCGGACAATCTGGTTGTTTTGCTAAATACCTTATTAGTAACATTCTCCGAATATTCGCCTCAGCTTCACAAGTATTCAAGGGCAACTTTATCCCATCCATTCTGTTCTTAAAAAAGAACCAAAACAGCACTTGCTTCGCTCTATCTTATTTCTGTTCTTTTAAAAAAGAATCAACAGTAGCTCGCTTCGCTCAACTCTCCTCCAAACTAAAGCACACTTATTCGTCGAAGCAACCTCGCAGAGCCAATGGGTTCCGGCAGTAGGTTTTCCTGGGGGCACGCCACAGACCCCCAGGGCTCGCTTCGCTCGAGGTTATGGGCCGCATATTGTGCTTTCTATTCGTCGGTGCCTCGCAGAGCCATGGGGGTGCAGGCGGCTGGCCCCCTGCAATCTTCACCCAGTAGTAGGTTTTCCTGGTCGCACGTCCCAGACCCGGTTCTTTTTAAAAAGAACAGCCACTTCAATGGCTTATTTTGGATCATTTTGTTCTTTTAAAAAAGAACCAAAACAGTAGGTCGCTTCGCTCGATTCTCCTCCAAAAGCAAAAACACTTATTCTTCGAAGTCAAACCTCGCAGGGCTAATGTTTGGTTCTCTTTCAAAAAGAACAGGACGATCCAGAGAGTTGAAGCCTCGCAGAGCCAAGGTTTTTGGTTCTTTTTTTTTTAAAAAAAAAAAAAAGAACAACCACTTCAACGATTTAGTTGAGTCTTTGAAGAAAGCGTGTGCCGGTTTGAGACACCTGTCGAAGGTTCCTGTGAACTGAGGGGAGAAAAAGATACTTACGGTTAGAGTTGACTCTGTATTCGGCTTGTTCGAAGAACATGCCATCTTTCTCGCTGGTGAAGGAGAAGCTGATACCTGGAAGAGCCGGCTCAATTAGGAGTTCGTCGACAGGATCGTAGAAATCCTAGTATTAGGTTAGTTGGGCATCGCGTAAGGTTTGTTGTTTGTGTACTTACCGGGCCAGTGAAAACAGAGTTGGATTTAGACGTCCACGTGCCCTCGAGTTTGGACAGGTCAGCGGCGATGGCAAAAGCCATCATACAAATCACGGCTAACAGTATCCGCATATCGACGTTGGCGTTCTAACTAACAGCTGTACAAAGAAAGGTTACTTTGTTCCTTCGTGCCTGGGAATAAATTCTTCGCGCACAGCCTCCGCGCTTCTAAAAAAAGATCTTCACCCCTAACCCAGTTCTTGGCTTAGTCAGCAATCACCAACCACCCGCTCTCAATTGAAAGAGTAATCAGGTAACAACGAATATTCAAAGTTCCAAACTAGCCATGTTCATTAATCCATCTGTGTGGACCAGTGTGGCTGCTCACAGTCCTGGTTTTTGTCGTAGCCCTGCTTCCAGCCTTTTATTACGTAATATTTCACCCCTTACTTACATCTTCACTCTCTTTGCATTTTCCATGAACGCGAACGAATAAATCCCATCTCTGTGATTATTAACCTTAGAACGACTTAGAACACGCCTATAACCACAAGGCCCCTCTTAGCGGCGTTGGAAGCAAGGGGCTGTTGTTCTTTTTCTGGCCCCTGCAATCCTAACCCAGGTGTAGTTTTCTGGGGGCACGCCCCCAGGTCCCCTGGGCTCGCTTCGCTCGAAGCTTCGGGTAACGTTCAAGCCTTTCTATTCGTCGAAGCCTCGCAGAGCCACGGGGATGCAGGGGGCTGGCCCCCTGCTAAACCGTGTTTTCTGGGGGCACGCCCCCAGACCCCCAGGGCTCGCTTCGCTCGAAACTATGGGTTCTCTTTTTACATTTGCCCTGTGGGGGTCATACGAATAATCAGGGTCGGAGAAGTGAATCGGTTGTCTGTTGTATATAGCGTAGCTATAGGTACTTGGTGTGAGTCTAAGGTAGTTGGTTAAGCTTCTGAGCTCCTTGTGCCTCCGACACTCTCGCTAACTAGGAGAATCTTAATTCCCCGATGAATGGTTTGTTTTATACTTTATAGTTTACATTGAAACATGAAATTTACATACAGCACTCCAGGCATTCGACATCCTTCTAAAATATTTAAAAAATTGGTCGATAGGTACGTTTTTGTTTTAAGTGTAGCCCCTGCACCCCCGTGGCTCTGCGAGGCCTCAACGAATAGAAAGAATTGAACATTACCCAAAGCTTCGAGCGAAGCGAGCCCAGGGGGTCTGGGGGCGTGCCCCCAGAAAAACACTTGGGTTAGGGTTTTGAGAATAGACTGTTCAGGCTTTTGCGAAGCAGAACAACGCTTTTTGCTTCTTTTTCCGAAAAGAGAAGAATACTGCCTATGTCAAGTCGAATGAATGAACTGTATGGGGGGATTCATAGGCTTTATGGTCCATGCGGAAATAGGCGGAGGTAGGGCGCGTTCTTTCGCGCAAAATGAGTATATAAACTTGCGCCGAGGTATCCGTTCGAGCCTTGAGGAATCTAAGATGGCGGTATTGTACCACGTAGTAGAGTTTAAGTTTACGGAACAGACGAGTGCGCAGAAGCGGGATGAGATTCGAGATGCTATGGTGGCATTGAAGGATTTGTGTGTTTCTGAGAGCACCCAGAAACCCTACATTTTATCGGGGGTAGGTGGCGAAAACAACAGCCCCGAAGGTCTTTCTGTGAGTTTAACAAACTACGTGACGATAGGAGACGGTCAGAACTAATACAAGATGGGTAGCATGGCTTCACACACTGCTTTGTCGTTCAATTCGCCTCCGAAGCCGACCGTGACTATTATGTCTTTAAGGATCCTGCACACCTCAAGTTCGTCAACACATACAAACCACACTTTTCTGACGTCCAGGTTATTGACTTTTGGGCCAATTGATGCATTTACCTTCACATGATTCGACTACCCCAAGAATAAACTTAATTGGCAGCATATAGCCTTGCCATGTTGGAGTTACGGTGTGTAGGTAGACAATCAACTGACTGGTATACTTTAACTCTACAAGAACTATGATTTCTGGGGGCGCGCCCCCAGACCCCCTGGGCTCGCTTCGCTCGAGTTCTATTTGTTGGAGCCTCGCAGAGCGACAGGGTGCGGGAGGCTGCCCCCCCCCCTGCAATTCCAACTCAGAACTAGCATTTCTGGGGGGCATGCTCCAGACCCCTGAGCTCGCTTCGTTCGAGGTTATGGGTCTTGTATGATCCTCATGATCACATGCACACAATTTCTTGCTGCATATATACATGGTGTATATACGTATACAATTAATATTAAACTATAGCTATAGTGTAACGCATGCATGGTCACGTCAAGGAATTAATCGTATGTATACAAGTCGCCCATGCACATGCGCATGCATATGCATGTTAATTTACGGCATGTATGTCGATATCAGCAATATATATATTCTAGCTATATATAGATCTGTTTGAGTAATACGTATACGCTGCAATTACATGTATACGTACATATATATATAGCGCTATAATTTTGATGCATGACCGGGCTCAGCTAGCCTTCAAGGCGGAGCCGACCCTGCAGCTAGTGCATGGTTTAGGGGTGCATGTGTCCCATAAATCAGTCTATCAACACGTACTTCTCTTCTGGTTCGAAAAAGATTGCCCCTGGAAGAAGCTTAGCGAACGGACTCAGAGGACTGGGACTCTGGCGCGTGCTTCGATAATTAATTTAACGCGGTATGTATATTAGTTTACCCAGAAACCATTTACTTGTACAGAAGCGATGTCTTGTGCGTACTTCTTGATCAAGCCCAAGTGGGCAGGGTCTTTAGAGAGATAATATTCTCGGTCGGCATCGGAGGCAAATTGGACAATGTAACAGTGAGAAAAGCCGTTCTATTTGTCAGTTAGTTGCATGCAAAGTTTATGCCCCATGTACTTCAACTTACAGAATACTGTTCAGGACCATTGTTTTTACCACCGACCACAGACAAAATGTAACGTTCGTCAGTGCCTTCTGAAATACACGATTCCTTCAATTTTAACACAGCGTCTCCGATCTCAGCTCTCTTTTCTTCATTCGTGTCCTCCTGAAATTTGAACATGATAACGTGATTTAAAACGGCCATTTCCACAAATTAATAGTCACGAATAGTTGAATATCAATATTATATGTCGCTAGCTGAGCACGGTCTAAAACAGTTCGTAGTTAGCCCAATGTATACAACAAATGACCGAACATACTGACAGGAGATTGAAGAGCAGTTAAGACAAAATTCTTTGGGAAATTGCGTATAATAAGTTGAACTTATATAGTGAGCACGGTTATAGCCGGAAATCCTTGATTGTGGGTACAGTGTTATAATTATCCGATAAAATCCCGACTAGGCCCACATTGAGGATCGGGACCCACGCCGCATCTCCGCAATAATTTATATCTGCTTTTCTAAAACAATATAAACGAACCTGTGTTACACTGGGACTCTGCAACAGTTGATTGGACTGGAATCTTGAATGCAGATGGATACTTCTTTCCATGACACCAGATAACTACCTCTGGGTTAGGTTTGCAGGGGTCCAGCCCCCTGCACCCCCGTGGCTCTGCGAGGCTTCAATGAATAGAAAGGAGATTAGATTACCCATAGCATCGAGCGAAGCGAGCCCAGGGGGTCTGGGGGCGTGCCCCCAGAAAACTACTTCTCGGTAAGGTATTCTGTCTATGAATAGCCGGATTCCCTTCGATGCCTTGCATTCACAATACCTAAAACAGAAGTAGGTTTTGGGGTCACGCCCTCAGACCCTCAGGGCTCGCTTCGCTCGAGGTTATGGGTAATCTGATCTCCTTTCTATTCATTGAAGCCTCGCAGAGCCACGGGGGTGGAGGGGGCTGGCCCCCTGCAAACCTAACCCAGAGGTAGTTTTCTGGGGGCATGGAAGGAAGTATCCATCTGCATGCAAACAGCTATAGAAGACGTAGTTACCCTCGCGAGGGTCTGGGAGCTGGCTACCCAGTGAACCTCATGATGTTAATAATAAGTGGAGTTATGCAAAAGGGATGCAGAAATATTTAGTGAGGGTTAACTGAGCGGATTGCCTTTCGTTTAAAGTTGGAGAAGCGTTGTTGGAGGGACTTGTCTTTTTCCTCCACGCGAAGGCTGTAGGACACAGCCAGGGTGAAGGCAGTGACGATTTTCCATAGATGTGGCTGGTTTCTAGCCTGTTGCTGCTGAACGATTGTGTCGAGCATGTACAACCAGCCGATCTTCTCATTGTCGGCATCGTCGTCGGCAACCTCAGAAGACGGCTGTTGTGCAGTGTTATTGTTAGAGTCTTCGTGGTCGAAGAACTTGCTGAAGTTTTCCTTCAACATGCGTTTGTGCTTAGGGTGACGGCGTCGGAGGACGGCTAGGATGGTGTCGTCGACGTCGTTGTTGCTGTCGCTACGAATGAAGAAGTAGACTTTGGACGACACCTTGGCATAGTTGCCTATGGGGTTACGGTTGACATCGTAGGTGGTGGTGTACTCTAGACGATTGCCAATGACCCACTCCACGCCATAATCGTCGCGATACGTGTATTGACGACATTTCACCGGCCGCTTTCTCCCCGGGAGAAACATTTGTGCCTGCGTCTCAATGGCCGTGCCCGACCAGATGATGCCCTCACTCGTGCACGAGATGATGAGTTCAAAGGCATTCCCTGCACGGGTAACGGTCATTTCCGGCGCACCCTCCTCCATCGAGTTGAACACCAGCTTCAGAGGCTCCGTATGAAGGTCCACATAATAGCTGGGCGCCACAGGACGCGACAGATGG
This sequence comes from Blastobotrys ciferrii, assembly GCA_030573635.1. Classification (NCBI taxonomy): domain Eukaryota; kingdom Fungi; phylum Ascomycota; class Dipodascomycetes; order Dipodascales; family Trichomonascaceae; genus Blastobotrys; species Blastobotrys ciferrii. The sequence goes on from JAJMDO010000159.1 coordinate 20,407, forward strand.
TTATGGTCAGGATTCGTGGTGAGATATAGATCCTTGGAATATTTCAGCACGTGGTATTTCCAATACCGCACGTGATTTAATGAGGCTCGCTTATCTTGGTGATAGCTGGCTCTGTTTTTGCCCCGGATTGTTCCGGAGGCAATTGCCCGGCGTTCAAACGCTTCGTCATTGTCGTCCTCCTCGTTCTCCTCATCAGACGAGTCGTCGTATTCTGCGCTAGTAGAGTGTTTCCTCGGTGGCGAGATCTGCATCGCCAACGGGTTACCCTCCAACGCGCCCTGGACCCCAGGGAAATCGACAAATTGCTGGCTCCACCGGTCCTTCTTATTACCCGTCTCCTTTGGAGGCACTGGTGGAGGTGTACTGGGTGGACTCTGTGTGAAACTGCTACTATCAGCCCCAGACGACGTGGCCGAGCTCGGGCCACCACCACCACCCACGGGCTTGCGTTTAGGGGCAGTCCTTATCGGCGACGGAGGTTGAGTCTGACGCTGCTGCTGCAACGGATCAATGTGGATATTGTGCATACTGAGGTTGTGTGGCCTCTGCCTAGGACCTCTGAGCCGTGCCTGAGTCTTGGTCCGGTCGCTTCCGCTGCTACTATCATCCTGGATCTTGAGCGAACTGACCAGATTCTCCGTAGAGCTGTTATCGCTGCTCAGGTTCAGCTTGGGCAACGAAGGAGCCGACCCAACTGGCTTACGCTTGACAGAATTCTTCCGACTGTTACCCTCCCCGCCAGAGGAGCCCGTCGTGGGCGGCCGACGAAGCACCCGCTCCGACTCGGCCAGGACCTCAGTCGGTGGAGGGATAATGGGAAGGTGCTCCTTCGACCCTAGGTCCTCTTGGAACATTGCCATGTCAGCAATACCAAACCTTCCTTAACCTTAATAGAAATGCGTTATTATCCACCTAAATACGTTCGATCTAAAACACCCACTGTGGCTATGCGCGCCGCATCAACCCTAACCCAATTTTTTTTTCAAAATTTCCAAAACATTTCAGGGGTCGCCAAGGGCTTCAACGACTCCTAGGAGCAATTTCGTTCCAAGTAATTGTCTAGAAATATCCTTCTTTTTCCAGAAAAAGGAGCAAAAAGCGTTTGTTCTGCTTCGCAGAAGTCTAATCCCCAATGGACTAATCTCTGCCCCCAGGAAACACTACTGGGTTAGGTTTGCAGGGGACTAGCCCCCTGCACCCCCGTGGCTCTGCGAGGCTTCATCGAATACATACCCATAACCTCGAGCGAAGCGAGCCCAGGGGGTCTGGAGGCGTGCCCCCAGAAATCACACCTGGGTTAGGTTTGTAGGGGCCAGCCCTCTGCACCCCGTGGCTCAACCGGTCTTGAAGAAAGTAATTAGGCTATATCACTGATGGTTGATTAATCTGATGTTATATTCTTCTTTTTCCAGAAAAAGAAGCAAAAAGCATTTGTTCTGCTTCGCAGAAGACTATGGTTACATCCAACCCTTATCCACCTGGGATTTAAACTGATAGATTTCTCTGTGTATGACTGGATGTTCAATCGACCTAATGCTATCATTCTTTTCTCAGAAAGGGATATAATCATCTGTTACTCTTCGTAGAAAACTTTTTTTCCAGAACAAAAAGCAAAAAGTGTGGATCTGCCTTCCCGAAAGCTACCACCCGAATTGAAGAAGACTTCCATATCTAATCTCGTTAAGGCTCATTGCTTTGTTTTCAAACGAATTCAAAAGGTGACCTAATAACTTTGTTATATATAGTTAAGGATCATTTCGGTCTTCAGGACGAATTTGTGCTGGCTATGTATATATCAAGTTCTTCTACTCAGGAAACAGTTAACGTTAATTAATCAATTGAGTTTATATCGCAAAGTATTACTCAGGACCCAAACTCGGTGAAGCTGACCCAGAGGGTCTGGGGGCATGCCCACAGGAGACACTGCTTGGTTAGGTTTTTGCAGGGGGCTGGCCCCCCTGCACCCCCGTTGCTCTGCGAGGCTTCAACGAATAGAAAGAATTGAACGCTACCCATAATCTCGAGCGAAGCGAGCCCAGGGGGTCTGGGGGCGTGCCCTCAGAAAACATGTCTAGGTTAGGACTGCAGGGGGTTTCGAGGCGTGCCCCCAAAAAACAGGCTACAGGATTGCAGGTTTATTAAGATCACTATTTGGTTAAAAGCGTCTGGTGATGAGTTGCCGGTTTTGGAAGAGTAAGATCTTATCAGATTGATAAGGGTTAGGATGGGACACGCGCGTCGGGGCGCGTGTTATTATTTTGACGCGTGCATGCATTGACGGGACTATTTATTCAGTTTGGTTGGCTTTGAGGGACATTTGAGGGATGGTTGAGAAGTTGCCGAGCTTGGATGACATTGTATATGGGGATACAATTGGAGAAGGGGCGTTTGCGGTGATCAAATCAGCCGTGTTGAAAAGCTCGCAGACGATTGTCGCGATCAAGTTTATTAATAAGGAGATTGCGAGCAGGAAGGGACAATTGGAGGCGGCGAAGAAGGAGTATATGCTTCATAAGCATTGCAATCCACATCCCAATGTTGTCAAGTTTCTTGGGAATGGGTCGGAAGCGAAGTATTATTGGATTGCCATGGAATTTGCAATGGGCGGAGATTTGTTTGATAAGATTGAGCCTGATATTGGTTTAGAGGAGGACGTTGCCCACTTGTATTTCCGTCAATTGATTGGAGCCGTGGACTTTTTGCATAGTAAAGGGGTTGCGCATCGAGACATTAAGCCGGAGAACATATTTTTGGACGCTGATGGAAACTTGAAGATTGGTGATTTCGGGCTGGCGACCTTGTTTAGAAAGCCCACATCGGGTACACGACGCCAATGTGCCACTGTCTGTGGGAGCCCACCATATGTGGCACCAGAGGTGTTGAAAGGAGCATATGATGCGGACAAGGCGGACATTTGGTCGTGTGGGGTAGTTTTATATGTACTATTGTGTGGGATGACACCTTGGAACGAACCATTGATGGAAGACCGAGATTTCCGGGCATATGTCAAGACGGATGATCGAGCATTGAGGTTTTACTGGTCTGGGATACCGAAGGAAGTGCTGTCTCTGTTGCGTGGCATGCTGAAGGTTGAGCCATCTGAACGGTTCACCATAGACATGATCCGACAGCATCTGTGGTTCCGCCGATCAAACAAGTTGTTGACAGTTGGCTCTGACCGATGCAAGGATCCTATTGAGCTGGCCAGTCGACTACTGAAGGGGCTACGAGTGGATGTGCATTCAAAGAAGAAACCTCCTACTTCTGCCATGGGCCATCCGCCAAAAACACCTGCCAAATATGCATCAAACATGACCCAAGCATCACCAGAAGACAACTTTATTGCATCCCAACCAGTCCGAGCGGGGTCCTTTGCATCACCAGGACCAATGTTCTCACAGCCCGTGGCGGATCGCACACGAAGTAATGAAAGATTTGGTGCCGATGATTATGCCTTAGCCATGATTTCGGCTGATCCAATCCAAATGCAGTTCATGAAGAGTCGACTAGCAGAGATACCTGTTTCTTTGACCCAGCAGGCCAACCAATTCAAGGATTTGATTCCTGCCGGTCGATTCACACGGTTCTACTCAAAGGTGCCTGTAGAATCGCTCATATCTGGCATCTGCGATGCACTACGACGTATAGGCGCTCAGGTACCACAAGTGGATCCCATGGTGGCCAAAATGGAGAACAATGGTGAGGCCCAAATCCCATTCTCCGTAACCGATCGACGCAAGATGACTATGCATGGTCAAGTACGCTTCCCACCGGTAGGAGATGATTACATCAAGGTCGATTTTATCAAGAAAAAAGGCGACCCGTTGGAATGGCGCTACATGTTCAAACGTGTTGTTGTCAATTGTAAAGAATACGTCTATGTTGACGACGAAATGGACCCTTAGTTTTTAATGTGTAATTGTATTACTAGTAGGGCTTGGTTCTTCTTTTCCAGAAAAGAAGCAAAGCATCTGTTCTGCTGCGCAGAAGTCACTAGTCCAACAAAAATGTGGCAGCTAATTCATCTTTTCTCCAAACGAGTTATGTACCGCAGTAGAATGCGTTTACCCGAAATTCGGCGAAGCCGACCCAGGGGGTCTGGGGGCTTGCCCCCAGAAAAACACAGTGTAGGGGGCTTGAGGTGCGGGAAATACACTGATAAAAAAACAGCCTTACATCTAGGCATATAGTTTATTTGTTTATATTGGCTCTATTTATTGCATCGTTTTTGAGTAGAGCTGGAAGGGACTGCGGAGGTTGCGGCTGCGGCAAATGGGAAAGTAGGGTTAGGAAGAGGGTCCAAGGTGACTGTGGTTGGATTGATTGACTTTGTGAATGGTTCAAGGGCCTTGAACTGTTGATTTGAGCTTTGCCTGAGCTTGCCGAAAGAGATTTCGTAGGCATCTTGGTCAAAGAGGATGTAGTGGTTAGCTAGGAAAGGAAGTCCGAGGTTCATGACGGTGGTAGCTTCGTAGACGTAGGATTGACATTTGGTGTTTTCGTCATTTACGGGGTAGAAGACGCTTGACATTTTCATCGAGGCAATGTATCCACCGTGGAACTTGAAGTGTAGGTAGCCGTTTTGTTTCTGCGAATCGCATGGGATGACAGGCTGGCCATCCCGGTATTCAATCGGGTCGAGGAATGCGTTGAACTGCTGAAGGAGGTCGGTTGGAAGGAGAATGCCCTGGTTGCCGGAGTCGAGCAGAGCTACAGTAGAGTTTCTCATCAGCAAAGTGCTATCATCGGGAAGGGAGTCAGTATCATTGGATGGACCGGTAAGGGAGTAATCCCCAAAGAAGATTTCATCCAATTGGAGGAAATAAGTAAAGGGCTTGTCGGATTTGGTGAACCAGGTGTTGTAGAGAATTGGAAGGGATGTGAGTTCACCGTCGATTTTTGATTCATCAACACCTCCAAAGGCCACGCCATAACGATATGCTTGTTCAATATCGAAGTCAGTGTGTTCGGCCCCGTCAGAGGGATACATGGAAAAGGCTGATCTATCAATAAGGCCTTGTTCTTTCATGGACTTGAGGAAGTTTGGATAAGGTGTGGAGTCGTTGAGGATGACATTGAATTCGTATTCAGGGAAAGAAAGACCAATGATACCGTCTCTGTCTGATTCATTTGCTCTACCAACGCCAATTTGCAGGTTGAAGTTGACATCGTCCCCTATTGATAACTGATCTTTCACAAACACACCACCGCTGGAACTGCCGTCAATGTATGCGTTCAAAAAGTCAGAGTTCACATATTCAGCAGTGGAAGACGAAGTATTGCTATACAAGGCATCGGAAAACCAGGTATCGCTAGACGCAGAGTCTAGAGGAATGGATTTGATCTCCTGTCCCGGGGTCCCCACAGAAAGATTGGCCAGAATTCCATAAGACGGGATGGCATTGGCCTCCCAATAAACACATTTCTGAGATGAGGAAGTGCTGTCATGTTGGCTGGGTAGAGGACTGGCAGTGCCGAGAGTAGCAAGTGAAAGCAAGGAAGCTAGAGTTAAATAGCTCATTCTCATTTCTCTGACGAAAAACATTGGTAGGTTCGACACGTCCTATTTATACAGCTGGCAAACATACGAACGGCCTTCGGCCTCAAGTTGCCGAACGGGACTGAAATCAGCGCCTGGTCAGGGTGCTATTGTTCAGCCCAAATAAGGAAATGATCTTCATCGATCTCTCATGCATGTTTCACGCCGTTGGGCCTTGGCTCCGAACGAGGTTGATGTAACATTTCCAAATCTGGATCGAACAATAAGATCTCGTCCCCATTGTATATAATACAATTGTTTATCAATTTCCAAAGTTGTGCACAAATGAGGCTGATGGAAAAGGAATTTCGGCATCGGTAAAAACGGGTAGACAGACCATCCTCCCACAGAAAAATAACTACCAAATACGTCATTCACCTATTTGCCAAGGTGCTTTGGTCCTAAAAAGCAAAGTTGTTAGCTTTTTGAGGCATTAGTCGTCCAATAACCAAGCTCAATTCGACCCCGCTGTTGACTATACTCAAGTAAATTTTTTTCTTTTTTAGGAATCGCGAAAAACAAGTTTAATATTATTCAACTAGCATTTCTTCTTTTCCAGAAAAGAATCAAAAGTGTTTGCTCTGTGAGGCGTTATGAAGCCAGTCTCACCGCTTCCCGTTTGTTATCAGAGCTATTCTACTTTCAAATCGCGATATGTGTATCTTTGCGAGACTCTAGACTTTTTTTATCAGCTCATGGTAATCAGTTCAAAAAACTTGCACTTAGAAGAGCACCAATTGTCGCTCAGGGATGACGTTGATCCACCCGCAAAGTGGATCCACGCTGGTCATAGGAATATGAGTTTCAGAGCCCAACATAAATACGACAACATAAAATTTTCAATGTAAGCGATTCTTTTTTGACGAGAAACAAAGAATTAAAGAAGTTGAAGCCACAAAAAATCCGCGAAGCGGATCCACAGGGTCTGGGGCTGGCCCCAGAAATATGGGACTGATCAATTCGAATTTTAATATCAAAAGAAATATATTACTACAAAGTTAAAAAGCCTGAATATTGGAAGAGGAGCTATAGTTTGCGGAGGCCCAGGCAACAGAGAGGTCCTCATGGTCAAAGACGGTGTAGAGGCTCTTCATCGCATCAGCACCAAAGTAAATGTTGTCATCGGGAGATTCCTTGAGCATGTTGAAGGACATACGGACGCTTAGAGCATTTCCTTGGATTGTGAACTGGGACATGCGAATGTCCAGAGTTCTGGACTGACCAAAGTCGAACTTGAAGGTGCCATCATTACCACTGCGGAGAGAATGGTGCTTACAGCCCCCGCAAAAAAGGCTGGAACTTGTGATGTTCACAATGTCAGCGTTGGATCCCCTAAACGGCATCAGTGTGGCGTTAGACATTGGGTTGAAGCATAAAGTCTTGGGCTGATTTTCGTCGTACAAGGGGTAGTCAGTGTTGATTACACTAACCTTAACATCCTTCAAATCAACGCAGTAACCCTTCTCATTGACAGTGTCCTTGTTGGTTACGGGAAGGGTTTGAAGCTCAGTGTGGTACTGTGCTTTGTCAGTTCCTCCAAGAACAAGCTGCCCTCGGGAATGAACGTTGCTGGTGAAGAAGGAAAATTCATTCGCAATGTTGTAATAGAATGAAAATGCCTTCTTCTTGATCTTTCCAGACTCCTTCAGCTTCTCAAGGAGTGTAGAACCATAACCCAAACCAAGATGACCCTCCTGTTCGTCAGGAAGATAGCCCATCTCAAAGTCATCGAGTTTGAACTCATCGCCCATTCCAAAAGTGTTGGAAACCTTCTTTCCTGTCTTGTCCCCAGCCTTGAATTCTCCTTCCATATCTTTCTGACCTGAATGATCTTCAGCAACCCATGTCTCCTTTGACAAGAAATCTGCCGCCATCGACACATCATCAGACCCAATACGAACACTGACATTGAGTCCATCCTTCCTGTAGTAGTTCAAATCCGCTGCTCCGACTTGGGAATCCCGACGTATCAATGAATATCCAGCTACAATACTTGCACACAATACAGCCTTCAAAAACAACATGTTTTCTTGATCGACAGATTAATCTTGTATCAACGTCCCTTAAATATAACCCTCGAAACCTCATATAGGCAAAAGCCACAAATCAGACGCAACCACAAAGTTTTATCCACATCCATTGTCACGTCCAATTCCGGTAACTCAATATTATATTTCCCCAGCCGCACTTGAGCCGCACACCATAGTATTGTGATCATCGTTTTAGTTTCCCAAACCTTCCTAAACAATAGACGTAAATTAAATATAGCCTCTTACTGTGACAGGATGACATAGCCTCATGCACTTAAGGGTTTTGTGACTGTCCCACCGTTTGGATCAGTTGTTCTGGGCAAGCCCCAAACCCCCTGGGTCTGCCGCAGATTGTGGTACCCTGCGGTGCTCGCAGAGCTAACACTTTTGGCGCTTTGCTAGGCCATGCGTCTGTGAATATTACAGTGTGACATAGTAAGCGTCACAAGCTAGTGCTTTGCTTTTTTTCCGGTAAAGATATCGAAGACATACATGTTTGTGACGGTAGTACCAGTGCGTAAATGTATGCCTCGCAGAGCTAACGCTTTTGCTTCTTTTCTGGAAAAGAAGAACCGCTTCTGAAAACAATACCAATGCGGTGCAGAGCCAATGCATCGCTTCTTTTTAGAAAAGTCATTTAAAGATGTATTACGGGATGTATTATTAGTCCATTAGGGTGCTTTAGAAAACTCTTTCAGTTTCCTCAATTTCTTCAGGGTGTTTTTTTGGTGCGAAAGGAGACACATACTCGTCTGGCATGTCCAATGCTGTGAAGGGAATGCCCTTTATTCTGGACATGATCTTTAGCACCGAAAGGCGGATGATCAAGGTGACTAGACCGAACACCATACCACCGAACGGTGCAACGACAAAGGCACCAAATGCACTCCAGTCATCTACATAAAGTCCGTTTTCCAGAAGAATGAGTTTTCCACCCTTTTCCGCATCATTAAAGTAGATGGCACCGAAAATGAAGACAGAGAAGATTCCTCCCAAGCCGCTGACAATGATTTCATAACCAGTGAGGAAGAAGAAGCGTTTGGAAAGACCCAAAAACAGCGTAGGGATAACGGCCGCCGAAATGAGATCCGAAATCAGGTAGATTTGAAGGATGTCTGGTGCCTTCAGGGCCACCACAATGGACGGAGCCATAATAAGCACCACCAACCCACGGACCCAGATCATTGGAAGTTTGTTTCGGAAAACATCGTTCGAAATAGTGGACGCCATAGCTGATTGAATAGAATCAAACGCAGCAATACTTAGGCAGACGACAAACACCAGCACAAATCCGACTACCCAGGCAGGCATCTGAAGAAGAACTAAAAAGAAAGTGGTGGATCCATCCACATCCCCGTTTTCTCCAGGATACAACCCCGACCAGGCAGCAAGTAGACCCGTAGAACCAATAAACACCAACAAAATGACCGCCAAACAGGTAGCCAAGGTGCATGCAATAAGCAGGTCCTTATCGGTACGAGACGCAAAGGTTCTCAACCAAAACCCAGATAAGAAACAATCATTCGTTGCCACAGCAACGGGCAGAATATATATCAATTGATAGCCCAACGTTGTTCCCTTAGTGAGTCCACTAGGCTCGATCAAAGACCTATCAATATCAATATTCGTGCCAATTGCAATGCTACAGATAATCAACAACAGGAAAATCATTGCTCCCTGAATGTTATCCGTAAAGAAGGATGTTCTAAATCCTCCCCAACTAGTGTAAATTGTGGACACAACGCATTCCACAATCAAAACTGGCAACGCAGGCACCTTCGTCAACGACTGCACTGCTGCCTGAATTGCTGATAACTCCGCAACCAAGAACAAAAACTAAAACCTTGTTAACCAAAATGTCCTTGTAACTTTCCGTACCCTTTTTGCTTCATTTCCAGAGAACAAAAAACCCCTTCCGATGAACTGATATTTTTGGCGGCACGCCCCCAAACCCCCAGGGTCGGCTTCGCCGAGTTCTGGGCTGAGGGGTTCACCTTGCGCAAACCTAAACCAACGCTTTTTGCTTCTTTTTCTGGAAAAAGAAGAATCCCGGCTCACAAATTTGTCTCCTTTCTAAAGAAAGAATATGGCAAATTGAGAGATTTTGCTCCGTTTCCGAAAAAGAAGGGTACAGGATGTATGATTAAGACACTTACCATAGTTGCGACGGTGAAGAAGGAGAGGTATAGGCCAGCGGGTGTTCCATAACGTTCACGCACCCATTGGGTGAGAACGAAGCCATCGGGACAACGTTTTCGAATAACGGGTCCGATGAAGGCGAACATGAGCATAGGTAAGGCGGAGCTTACACCATATACTACTAATCCCTGAACACCCGCAATAGTGGCAATTTCAGGATAAGTGGTTAAAATACCACATCCCATTGCTAGAAGGAGTTAGTGGTCTGTCGTAGTTTGCGGGATATAGGGAAGTATATCCTGAAAAAGAGCAAACACAATTCTCACGCAAGCATTAACTTGTTCGAGTTCAAACGGTATGATCTCAGCCGTGATCTGAAATTCACAGCACCCGTCGCTTTGCTCAGATCTCATAGTCTGTTAGTGAAAATTAGTGTCGTCTTCCTTCAGTTACACCTCCATTATCTGGAGATATACTAACCGGAAGCGATAAAGTTAAACGCTAATGGGATGGCTTAAAAAGAGTTAGTATAGGAAGCTTCAACACGTGACTTGTTTGACTCACCCTTTTGTGTTCTGTTCCCCGATAGGAAATTTTGTTTGGTGTGCATTTTGTATGCTACCCCCAATCCCATAACACTAGCCCATGTCAGTAAACTGTTCAAAACTTCATCCTGGAGGTCTGTGTGCTTACAGAAACACCGCAAAGGTGGTATAGATCACCGCATTCGAGGCATGATCCGACGGATACCCCATTTTCGTCTAAATGTTTGCTGTATAAAGTTTTCAACGCTCCTGCAGGGATTTTCGTCCGGCTTTATATAGCCCTGCAGTGGGTGGATGACTAACGCCCGGCAACAGCAAATGGGTCCCACTAGTTATTGCCTCTTTGGGACTTCCCGGTCACGTGAGCACTGAAAAGTTCTCGCACGGCTATAGGCGGACATTATCCGCCATCCTGCCTAGAATAATTAGAAATAAGTAGTATGCCAGTTTTTCCATTTCTGAGAAGAATATCCACAGGGCTTGCTCAGTACCATGGATCCTATAACTAGCTAGGTATTTTGGCCCATGATCCGCAAAGCCTATAACTTACTGGGGGTTGCCATGCAAGATAGTAACATTACGCATGCACCAATCGAAAATAATTTGAGTCAAATACTGAGTCAATTGTCTCGCTCAACGGTATGTTTTTTACTAGCTGAACTGGCAAGCCTTGAGTACGTGCTTCACGTACTTCTGCTCGACCTATAATTGCTTTTTTCATAAAGCTCTGTCGGGAATTGCCGAGACAGAAATCTACAGTAGATCGAGAACATGCACGGCAGTAGCTGTACCAATGTGGCATACGGAGCTGACCTGTTCCTTTTCCAGAAAAGAAATAAAACCAGGATTCAATTATGACTACCGCTTTTCTTTCTCCTTCCCGATCTCAGAACTAGTACTGGACAAACGCCTCCAATTGACGAATATAGCACAAATAGACGCATACCGCCACTTCTGAAGACTTTTTTGTCCAAAGCTTGGCGAAAAGCTGACCCAGGGTCTTAACTACATGCTCAGTACCTCCTTCACTGGCGATCGACGTCTCAACTGAGGCCAACTTTGCATCGCTTAAAACTCATATGCATTAACTGGTAAGGGCCGCGTGTAAACCAGAACTACAGGTAGTCAGATACTATAACTACTATTACATACAGTAAACACTCATTCTGAGTTGAGATCGCAGGGGATCACTCCCCTGCACCCCTGTGGGTCTGCGAGGCTTCAACCAATAGAACAAGAAGATTCTAACCACGGTCTCGAGCGAAGCGAGCCCTGGGTTACGATTGCAGGGGGCTTGAGATTTGGCCTTTTTTTTTTTTTTTTTTTTTTTTTTTTTTTTTTTTTTTTTTTTTTTTTTTTTTTTTTTTTTTTTTTTTTTTTTTTTTTTTTTTTTTTTTGCGCTATCCAAAGTGGTTTAAATCTTCATTTGTTATTGTTACTGAGTGAAAACAAACGGAAGTACAAAAGAGGACGCTCCGAGCATGGTCAGGTTCACAGGACCTGGGAAAAATCGCCCTTCATTTGGGTTAAATAAATTGGTAGATTACTAGATAAGAATACTACGGTTGCGGCGTTTGCATTGGGAACTTTTTGATAAAAACTGGTGTACACTTTGACCAGTCGACGTCATGGAAGTTGTCAAAGTAAGCGACAACTGGGGAGGATTCACTAGGGGTGGTACCGATGTTGAAGCAGGCATACCAGTTCCAGAAGTTGTGATGGAACGTAAGTAGGTCATGGAAGAAACCATAGCCCTTCTGCCACTCGTCACTTCCATCAGGTGGTTGGTATCCGATAGCCAAGACGGTGAATTCATCTGAGTATTTGTACAGTTGGGCTGCCTGTTCAACACCACCGGTCTGGGAATCGCTCACAGCCAGCACTGAGCCGTTGAGGGTGAAAATGATTGGCCAGACAAGGTCTGCAAAATAGGTGAACTCAATACCCTGACTCTGCCAAAAGGATGTCAGGAGAGTGTCGTTCAGCGTCTCGTTGAACACGCTTACTGCAGACAACATGAACCTTTCTGGCTCCTCTGCAGTGGGGGCAGCCTCCGCAACCAAAGACAACAACAACGCACTGACCAAGGTAAACAGCTTCATCCTTGTTGCTTCCTTAAACCGCTGTAAGCCAATTTCTTATATATTCTTCGGCTCGCGCGGCTGTAAGCTGGTTAAATATAGCTCAGCCGCGTGACCGTTCTATTCTAAGACATGTGTCACCTGCACTTCATTGCTCATCTCAATCCGATACGAACCCTTTTTTCAGAACCATTCATAATACACACAGCTTTGTAGTGCTAAATATTCTAGCAGAATTTCCATTTGCATAGAGCTACTACCTGTCTACATTGAACAAGACTCATTGAAGAAGGACTTAATACTAGCAACAGCAAAGTATACTTCTGCTCTGAATCTCATTGGATACCGAGAGCTCGGATCCCAAAGTTCATATATTTTCATGGAACATTAAAAATAATATAGACCCTTTTTCTTACTGCAGGAACACAGCCTTTGTGCATATTATCCGACTAAACTTGCCCTCTGGGTTAGGGTTTTGTGCCCAGCCCCCTGCACACCGTAGCTCCGCGAGGCTTCAACGAATGCAAAAAGAAACCACTGCCCATAACCTCGAGCGAAGCGAGCCCAGGGGGTCTAGGGGTTGGCCCCCAGTAAAACTACTACCGGGTTATGATTGCAGGGGGCCAGCCCCCTGCACCCCCGTGGCTCTGCGAGGCTTCAACGAATAAAAAGAACAGATCTTTACCCATAGCCTCGAGCGAAGCGTTCCCAGTGGGACTGGGGGCGTTCCCTCAGAAATATACGACTCCATTCGCCATCAGTTTCGAAGCCTGGTCGATTATGATAGTAGCGTGGTCTGGGAGATGAGTAAACGTCGGCGGACCGCCGGCGATTTTTTAGGATGATGCGTTTCCTTAATATGGCACTACTACGATGAAACGGGTAAAGAGGCCAGAGGAAGTAGAAGAGGATGAGGATGTGGAGATGGTAGATGTGAGCGATCCTGAGGTGTTGGATGCGATAAATGCGGTTGTGGCGGAAAATAAGACGCATGCGCCGACACCGAACAGGTATCGAGCTGAGAATGAAGGTTCAATAGAGGATTTCGCGAGGCCGGCCAGTCCCGTAAAGCAGACACCAGGCTCGGGATTGAAGCCAGCTTTGGTGCTGGACACCAATTTCCTGATTTCGCATTTGCCGTTGTTGGACGAGGTGAGGGAGCTGCATCCTCAGTACGGACATGTAATTGTTGTCCCCTGGATTGTGATCCAGGAGCTGGATGGGTTGAAAGAGTCCAAACGGGTCTCCACGTATACAACTGGAAAGGAGAAGGTGCAGAGGAGTTCTGTGAGCCATCTGGCGCGGAAGGCAACCAACTGGATATACAAACAGCTGGCGGGGAATTCAACTGCAGTGAAGGGTCAGAAGCTGACTGAAATCAACGACTTGAATCTTAATGGCGACGACGCGATTTTAGACTGTTGCAGATATTTCCAGAAGCGTCGAAATGCATTGACTGTGATTCTGTCAAACGACAAAAACCTGTGCACAAAGTCTCTGGTACATGGCGTCCGCACAATCTCGTTTGCAAAGGACGTCACTGCCCGCAGAATCGTCGAAACAGTAAGAGCAGAGGCCGACGGCGCGGTACCGGAGCAGCAGCAGCCGCAGCCGGCCTCAGATCACTTCGACGATGGTGGTGATGCGATGTACTCTGATGATGACACCATGGACGACGCACCGCCACCACCGCCGCAACACCAGCCACACCCACAAGCCCAAACCCAACCCCAAACCAAAGCCCAACCTCAACCCAAACCCCAACCACAGGAACAAAAGACGTCTACTACTAGCGACAGTGACAGCCCTGTGGCCAAGCTCCTCACCATGGCCGAAGACACGTTTCTCACCAACGTCAAAACATGCATCGACATACACATGCACAAGGCATACGACGGCGACGGGGAGCTGGAGTACTTTGGATACACCAAGGACTCTGTGACCATGCTAGAAGATAGCATTGATGTGGTCAAAAAGTTCAAAATCGCCGTCTTCAGCAACATGATACCCGGCCAAGTAATCTCAAAGGCATCTAAAGCGCCGCCTATGCCAATCACCAAAGAAGAACTCCTAGAATTCATCGACTCCTGGGGCGCCTTCTGGATATATTTATCAAAGGACGCTCAAAAAACCCAAAAAGTCCAACAAATCGTAGAAGACCTCAAATCCAGAGCCCAAAAGATCAAAGCCGACTAACATTCCCATCTTCTAGTAATAAGATTAATGAATGAAACAAGGCTCAATTATCCATCCTACAACCCATTGTTCTTTCCACACAGCACACACACTCTGCAAGCATTTCTGTAACATTTGCTGGTATTGCCCTTTTCCCAAAAAGAACCAAGAGGGGACGCTCTGCGAGGCTCTGAAACGTCTGGTGCTGATTTTGTTCTTTTTCCCAAAAAGAACCAAAAGGAACGCTCTGTGGGTCTCTTAAACCCCCCTGGTGATGCTTTTGTTCTTTTCCCGAAAAGAACCAAAAGGGGACGCTCTGCGAGGCTCTGAAACCACTTGTGCTGATTTTGTTCTTTTTCCCGAAAAGAACCAAAAGGGAACGCTCTGCGAGGCCCTAACCCCTGGTGAGTTTTTCGTTCAATTTCCCGAAAAGAACTGAAAGTGACGCTTTAAGGCTTTAGTTCAACCATCCCACTAAAAGAACATTTGGTTTGACCCAAAACACCGCAAAGCGGACTCAGGAAGTCTGGGGGTATACCCGCAGAAAAACAACCAAAATTGAGTAAAAGCGGACGCTCTAAGGTGTTCCAGTCCAACCATCCCACTAAAAGAACATTGGTTTGACCCAAAACTCCGCGAAGCGGACCCAGGGGGTCTGGGGGCGTGCCCCCAGAAAGACTGGGGCTTATATCGTTCGAATTATTCGTCGGAGGATCGGGATACCGACGCCCGATAGATGAAACATTTGAAAGGATGTGGTTAGGTTGATAATCGATAAGCCATGTCTTCGTGGAAGTGGGTAGAGAGTGATAGGGTTGAGTATTATGTTCGGAGCAGGTTTGAGGGCGGCGGATATAAGGTGGAGATGACCGATTTGCAGCAGTCCTGGGTGGAGGAGTTGGATCGGGAGGGCTTTGTGACTCGGGGAGAGGAGGTGAGTGGTGGAGCAATTGATTTTTCCACTACACACCAGGTGGACTTCATCAAGGAGAGATTAGAGAATGCAATGCTGGTCTCCACAGATGACGCTGTGGTTAAGCGCACGAATGAGCGGCTCACCGTCGAGATCAAGGTCGACTTGAGCCCCATCCCCGACCCTCTGAGTTGGAGGTTTGATTTGGCTCCCGCGGATCACGTGACCTCTATGAACGAGATAGTTCATGGGTTGATTGGCATCAGCGACTTCCTGGTTGCACGGATAAACGACCTAGAGGAGCTGCTCGTGCTGAAGGATGGCAACATCAAAAAGCTCCAGGAAAAGTTCGCCGAAGTGGGAGTCAAGTGGGAAACCACCCCTCGCTACAAACCGGCGCTGGAGCCCTTTAACAAGGAAAAATGGTGGACGGAGAAGAAGCAGATGGAGACAGAGGAGCCGTTGCATACAAACGAGGCCATGACGAGCATTGCAGACTTATGGGGGTACAATGCCAAAGGGAAAAAGATAGCCCACAAAAGAAACCTCGAGGAGTCAGACAGACCAACACAAGAAACACTCTCGCCCTCTAAGAAACGAAAAAAGCTCAAAATACCCAAAGAAAAGCCTCCGAGTCCGTCTCCGAAAAAACCCTCCGGCCCTAAATGGGACTTCTAATCCTCCATCTGGCGTATTTAACGCATTTGTTTGTTTTCTTGGGGGCAAGCCCCCAAACCCCCGTGGTTCCGCTTCGCGGAAGATATGGGAATGGAAAAAGCTTTGAAGAAGCGTTCATGTAACTAATTACGGCCAGTTCTCTTCTTTTTTAGAAAAGGATGCAAAGAAGTGCTAGTTTGAGTGTTCAATGATCATTGCGAACTTATCACCTTCCAAAAAAGGATAAAAAAAGTGCAGTTGCCCAGTTGTAGAAATGGCCTTACAAACCATTTGGTCCTTTCAATAGAACAAGAACTCTTAGGCAAAGGAAGAAGGAGTCTAGCTCGCAAATCCGGCGCTATAGCTACCACAATATGATCGATACTTTCAAATGCTCGAATTACTGATATATAATGTTTTGATATATAGTCCTCTCTCGACATTCGGGACTCTAATATAATAGATTTAACGAAGGAGCCTCGCAGAGCGTCCCCTTTTGGTTCTTTTTGTAAAAAGAACAAAGTATTGCGAGAGTGGAGCTAAACCTAGTCAATAGCTGAAAAAGCACTCAAGTAGTTTACCTATAAGTGGGGTTATATTCTTTGGGCACACCCATCTCTGGGTCGGCTTCAAAGAGTTTTGTGTAAGGACCAGACGTTGAAATGCTGAGTAGTCACACATTACAACCTTTTCAAGTGACCAACCAGAAGCCTGTTCATGACCGATAACCGCTGATAGGAACCCGCAATTTATAATTATTTATAGCTATTAAGATGAAGAAAAAAATAACCCCCGGCTTGCTTAATTTGGCAGTCTGTCAGATTGGTCGCCCTCACTCAAACTAGTTTGAAGGACACAATTAGTTAATACAAGTGTAGCGCATGTATTTTAATTGCCGCTAAATATATATCTAATTATTCTCTACTTTCTAGCTCCACGGTTGTTATAAAAAAGAGCTAGAACTACAACCTCTAGATCTACTTGTCCTATATTCCAAGTCAAGCTTCTACAAAACGGACTTTCACACCCATAATCCGCGAAGCGGACCAAGGGATCTGGAGACTGGGACCGTGCCCCAGAAAGCTTGGTGTAATCGAACAGAACTTTCACTTCTTTTCTTGCAAGCGTAGCTACAATCAATTTGCGACGATTTACGGCGATCAGAAGATACCACCTGTCAGTAACTGCCTATGTACAGACAAGTGTAGAATTTCTTTTCCTAAGCTACTTTGAAGGTGTTATACCCACTATTCCCGTATGGACCCGCGACGGCTCGATTCCGTGTGCTGCATGCAGGCTATCGCAGAAACGAAACCGGCTCGGTCATTAACATCGCACCGAGCCGAATAAACCCGTCAGGCATGTGGAGCTATCTTCCTTAACTGAACCCTTGTCTTCGCGTTCCCTTTATCAGGCCGAATCAGGCCGATCCAGCTTCAATGTGGGCCCGATACTCACACCGACAATATTGATCAGCACACCATCAGGGATTTTCCAAAAAGTCAAGCCCCTTCCACGACCGTGTTCTAGGAAACGACGACGGAGATAGCTTGGTTTGTGAGCTGTTTTCTGGGGGCACGCCCCCAGACCCCCTGGGTCCGCTTCGCGGAGGGTGGGTTCTAAAAACTGTCTTCATTCTTGTTGGAGAGAGGTTCGTTAAAGCATAGAGAATATTAGATGGACTGGATAGAAGAGGGTAATGAGCATGGCTTTTGAAACGAAGGCCCAGAGATAAATGGGCAACGGAAGCTAGTTAGTCCAGGCTTCCAACTTGTTTCTGTTGCCCCAATGCCCCTGAATCTGATCGATAAGCAGTGAATCGATTCAGGGATGAAACCTGTCTCGCCCTTAACTTACCCCTAGAATAAAAACCAACCAACCAATACGACTTCTAATTTCTCCAACTACTACTCCCTTTTTTCTTTTTCCATAGAAATAAGCAAAAAAGCACCGTTCTACTTGAGAGAAACCTAAACCTTGTCTTCCTAGAAGACATGCCTCCAATAAAAACTACTGGGTTAGGATTGCAAGGGGCCAGCCCCCTGCACCCCCGTGGCTCTGCGAGGCTTCAACGAATAGAAAGAACTGAACACTACCCATAACCTCGAGCGAAGCGAGCCCAGGGGGTCTGGGGGCATGCCCCAGAAAAACCACAACTGGGTTAGGTTTGCAGGGAGCCAGCCCCCTGCACCCCCTGGCTTTGCGAGGCTTCAACGAATAGAAAGAACCGAACACTACCCATAACCTCGAGCGAAGCGAGCCCAGGGGGTCTGGGGGCGTGCCCCCAGAAACCATTTCTGGGTTAGGGGAATTGGTCGTGGGTTAGGGCAGCCCTAACCCTATTGATACGTCTCAGAATGGTTTTCCATGGGTATTCTAGAAGGGGGAGGGGTAGACATTGGGTTTAGCAACAAGCGTTGAATTGGGACAACGCCTTGCTTGCGGAGGAGGGGCAGAATCGAATACGACTTTCGCGCGAATGGCCTGTTTCAGCGGGTTGCTTCTTCTGATGGCCCTTTGCTTGTTTCTACGGGCTTCCACGGGCCTGCTGCAGTCGCGACACCATGCATGCGACCCGGCGGGGGCGGCGTGGGCCCCCTACAGCGGCTGGCGCGTCCAGCAGGACGTTCGGATTAGGCCGGACGCCAGTCTGCAGCGTTCCACCGTGCTCGTTCAATGCAGCTACGGCCGCGTCGTCGACGAACACGTCGTCCTGGCCCCAGCCGACGCCCCCCGCCCCGTGCCCTGGAACACGACCCTCGCCCACGGCCTGCGTCTCGCCCGACGGAGTCGCTTCGCGCATCGCGCGTCAGACCTCTACCTCCCCCAGACCACGGTCGGGGGCCTCTACAACTGCACGGGGGACGACCCCTGCCGGCCGCTGCTGCCGCTGGTGTCGGACAGGATGTACGACGGCTGGAGCGTGCTCCATCGCGACGGCCTGCACGTCCGCACCCCGCTGTTGTACACGCCCGACGTGCTGGACCGCCGCTACCCCCGCGCCCCCGGCTGGGCCCGCTTCCTGTCCCCGTCGGAACAATACCCCGCCCCCGCCCGACCACCCCCAAAATTCTACCAGCTTCTCGACTCCGTCGCTACGCTCTCCCTCCCTGCCACCACCTACAAATCTGTCCTCGCTTATCTAAACGCTTTGAATGACACGTTCTAATGCTCCTCGCGCTGCTCTGTTGTCGGGGGGCCAGCCCCCAGACCTCCGTGCCGAGGCCTGCATGGGATCTAGATCTCACGCTTGGCATGCATGGCTTACAACGGCAAAAACGCTCTTGCATATACCCGGAAAAAACTTGCTTACTAACAATAGGCCAGCTGGTTTCTGGGGGCACGCCCCCAGACCCCCAGGGCTCGCTTCGCTCGAAGCTATGGGTAGTGTTTTGTACTTTCTATTCGTCGAAGCCTCGCAGAGCCACGGGGGTGCAGGGGGCTGGCCCCCTACAAAACCTAATCTACTCGTAGGTTTTCTGGGGGGCATGCCCCCAGACCCCCAGGGCTCGCTTCGCTCGAAGCTATGGGTAGTGTTTCCTTCATTCTATTCGTCGAAGCCTCGCAGAGTCATTGGGGTGCAGGGCTGGCCTACTGCAAATGCTAACCCAGTAGTAGTTTTCTGGGGGCACGCCCCCAGACCCCCAGGGCTCGCTTCGCTCGAAGCTATGGGTAGCGGAGCGTTCTTTCTATTCGTTGGAGCCTCGCAGAGTCATTGGGGTGCAGGGCTGGCCTACTGCAAATGCTAACCCACTCGTAGGTTTTCTGGGGGCAAGCCCCCAGACCCCCAGGGCTCGCTTCGCTCGAGGTTATGGGTAGTGTCTATTCGTTGAAGCCTCGCAGAGCCACGGGGGTGCAGGGGCTGGCCCCCTGCAAAACCTAACCCAGTAGCAGTTTTTCTGGGGGCCAGCCCCCAGACCCCCTGGGCTCGCTTCGCTCGAGGTTATGGATAGTGTCTGTTCGTTGAAGCCTCGCAGAGCCACGGGGGTGCAGGGGGCTGGCCCCCTGCAAAACCTAACCCAGTGGTAGTTTCTTGGGGGTACGCCCCCAGACCCGGGCTCGTTTCACTCGGAGTTAGGGATAAGGGTCTATTTTGAAGCCTGGCAGAGCCACAGGGTCGGTTTCGGCAAAGTGGGGGGATCTATAGTCTTTTGCTGTGGAGCTAGTTAGAGATGATGATTTTTGTTTGTCTTTCGGGAAAAAGAAGAGCCGTAAAGTGGAGAAACGTGCAATGAGTCAGGTTGGTGAAGCTAGGTTATAGGCAATATACGGTTTTGGTTTCTGCAATTTTCCGGGAAAAGAAACTAAAGTCCGATAAAAAAAAACGGAGGGAGCGATGAGATGCATACTTAGGGCCGATGCGGGGGGTTTCTGCTCGGACTTAGTAATTATGCCTGAAGTATGTCCGGGGTGAGGGGTTAATGCGTATGTAACATTGGCCCCTAGCGACTCGGCGCCGTTTTCACAGGAGGCATTTTGTGCGCGTCGGTGCGCGTACAGAAACGCATGATTTTCTGCATGCAGGTCTCACCAACGTTTCTCCGACGTCTTCATCAACGGCCCGTGAATTACCCCACAGCGCTTAGTCTATACAATCAATAGATGATAGCAAGCACAAATCGTACGGAACAACATGTCTGGTCTCGTTATTTGTAGAATTTCCAGTAATATGTCCGTTTTGCCTGCTGTAAAACAACCAGTTGCATTTCTACCCCACGGAACAACCTGTACAATGCCAAGATCTCCGGATTAATACCATAGCCTCTGCCTATAACGTTCTTTAGCTGCTTTTTCGTTTAATCGTGTTCTTCTTTTTCCAGAAAAAAAGCAAAAAGCATTAGTTCTGCTTTGCAGAAGATGATTATATCCAATCCTCGGCGAAGCCGAGCATCCGGACCCTGGGGTCTGGGGGCGTTCGTTTCCCCAGGAAACAGCTAAATTAAAGTTAAAATTCGTCTGGCTAGTGTTCTTCTTTTTCCAGAAAAGAAGCAAAAAGCGTTGGTTCTGCTTCGCAGAAGACGATTATACCTCATCCTCGGCGAAGCCTGGCTCCGGAGTTTGCGATTGGCTTAAAGTTAAATTTGGCGTAAGAAATATTTGGGTTATCTAAGTTCTCGTGTATATATACCAAAAGAATACAATCAGGTATCCTCCGTTCTTCGATAAAAAAGAAGCAAAAATGTTAGTTCTGGCTCGCAGGGGCAAGTTGATACCCAAGGCTCGGCGAAGCCGATCCAGGGGGTCTGGGGGCGTGCCCCCAGAATAACTACTGCTCGAGCAAGTTTCTTCTTTTCCAGAAAAGAAGCAAAAGCGTTAGTTCTGCTTCGCAGAAGATAGTTAGTACCAAAAGCTCGGCGAAGCCGACCCAGGGGGGCTGGGGGCATGCCCCCAGAATAACTACTGCTCGAGCAAGTTTCTTCTTTTCCAGAAAAGAAGCAAAAGCGTTAGTTCTGCTTCGCAGAGGACAGTTGGTACCCAAAGCTCGGCGAAGCCGACCCTGGGGGTCTGGGGGCGTGCCCCCAGAAAACGGTTAACCCAAAGTTCAAACTGGCCTAGCCGTCTTATCTTGCTGAAGACAGTTGGTACCCCAAACTGGAAGAGATATAGGGGCGTGCTCCAGGAAAACTATTGACAACATTAGCACATTCGTTCGTTCGGTTTCGCGGAAGGTGGCTGAACGACCATCCCTGCTTCAGTGAGGGCGACGATGGAGAATGTTCTTGCGAGAACAAATATGGAGAAGCCTTAATTTTACAAAGTTAGCGAAATCTGGGGTATTGGAAAGCCTTTGTGGGTTGTCCTAGAAGAACTTTAACTGAGTGATACGGGGCTGGGCATGTAGATACACGGCAGTGCATGTTTCAAGTTAAGGTTTACCAGTCCCTGATAACGTGAACGAAAAGCTTAGGTGAAAGTTGAATCTTGTGACCAATTATAAGATCCGTAGATAAGCTCAGGCATCCAAAAATGCGGGGTAAAAATTATAGCCAAATCTCGATGTTAAAATTAACTTACCTTCAGGCTCACAAATTAACTGCATCAAAAACTATTTTATCTAAAACATTACCCAATTAAATTGAAACAACCCATACTACCCTCGTCCGAATACCTAGCCACTTTCATTTATTCCAAGAAAAGAAAAAGAACCACAGCTTCAGCTCTACCCCTTAGAAAACGTAAGACCACATCCAAGCCAATTAATCCCATCTCGTCGACTATACTCTTCTTCTTTTTTTCAGAAAAGAAGCAGAAAGCATTCGTTCCGTTCCGCTAAAAGATGCTATATTATACACAAGCTCTCGGCAAAGCCAACCCAGAAAAACTACTACTGAAACAGTTTCTTCTTTTCCAGAAAAGAAGCAAAAGCGTTAGTTCTGCTCCGCAGAAGGTTTGGAACCCAACCTTTGGCTAGACCCAGTAAACCTACTACCCGAATAAATTCCTTCTTTTCCAGAAAAGAAGCAAAAGCGTTAGTTCTGCTTCGCAGAAGTGCCTGGAACCCAATTCTCGGCGAAGCCGACCCAGGGGGTCTGGGGGCGTGCCCCCAGAAAACCACTACACAAGAGATCCTCTTCTTTTCCAGAAAAGAAGCAAAAGCGTTAGTTCTGCTTCGCAGAAGGGTTTGGCACCCAATTCTCGGCGAAGCCGACCCAGGGGGTCTGGGGGCATGCCCCCAGAATAACTACTGCTCGAGCAAGTTTCTTCTTTTCCAGAAAAGCAAAAGCGTTAGTTCTGCTTCGCAGAAGGGTTTGGCACCCAATTCTCGGCGAAGCCGACCCAGGAGGTCTGGGGGCATGCCCCCAGAAACACATTGGCCTTATTTGCGGCGATAAAAAATATTTTCTAAGAGTGGGAAACTATTGGTGGGGCCGAGATCCGCGGATCGGACCAGGGGTTTGAGCAGAGGTTGCTGTCTATAGCTACCAGGTGTTGTTAACCCGAATAGGCTTGCTTGGGCAGTTGGTTCATCTCGGGGTAGGAATTGGGCCGATGGCCGTAGATTGTTTCGTGGTGTGATGACGGAGGAGATGATGATGAATTTGGGTGAGACAGTGTCTCAGTTCTCGGAATATGATACCGTTTTTAACCGGCGGAGGGCCAGCCATTTGTCCCCCGGCCGGGAACGGCTAAGGAGCACAAAGAACACAGCAAGGCTGTACGCGTGACAGCTGGCTGATGTCTGGCCGGATCCACGGGCCGGGGCGGGGAGTGCTGGCTCGTGGTGTGGGAGCTTTTTGGGGAAGCTTTTTTTTTTTTTTCTGTTTCTTTTCTTTTTTCCTATATTACCTAAACATTACCAGTTACGTGTGCGGTGGGCCGGGTAGGCTGTCTCATGCAGCTCGGAAGCGTAGCCCATTCCGCGTGCGCTGCAGCGTCTGGTGACCCCACCTTGCTGAACAAGGTTTGGATTTGGCTCCGACCCTGTTTGGAGCCTCGAGCCATGGGTCTGGTGGCGTTGGCCTGTCGTTTGTTGTCTATGCGTTGGTGTTTTGTTGATCGCGCCTGGGATGCGCGCATCTGGTGTGTGGGTTTGGGTTTGGGGGGATGGGGTGGGCAGGGGGAGGTGCGGGGGTGGGTGCTAAAATTTCCCAAACGGGCGTACATATGGGGTGGGGTAGGGCGGATCTGAGACAAGATCCCCGGATAAACCCAAAAAATCCGAGGGGAGAATTTTTAGTATAAATAGTGGGCCCCGGGAGGGTTTTTTGTTCCCCAGAAACGACTTTATCAATGCTGAGTGTTCCATTCAAGCTCTACAACCCTTATGTGACGGCACTGATCGCCACGATTGGCGGTATGCTGTTCGGGTTTGACATTTCGTCTGTGTCTGCCTTTGTTGACCAGACTGCATACAAGGAGTACTTCCACCACCCGGACTCGTTGACGCAGGGTGGCATTACTGCCTCGATGCCTGGTGGCTCCTTCCTCGGGTCGCTGTTTGCAGGCTTCATTTCCGACGCGATTGGTCGTAAGGGCACGATTCAGATTGCGTCTATTGTTTGGATTGTTGGTGCTGCCATTCAATGTTCATCCATCAACCAGGCGCAGCTCATCTGTGGTCGTGTGATTGCCGGTGTTGCTATTGGCTTTGCATCTACCCAGGTTCCTGTCTATGTGTCCGAGTTGTCGCCCAAGACGATCCGAGGTCGACTAGTGGGTCTCTTCCAATGGTCCGTGACCTGGGGTATCATGATCATGTTCTACATTGGCTATGGCTGCTCCTTCATCGATGGTCCTGCATCTTTCCGCACTGCATGGGGCATCCAGATGGTGCCTGGTCTGCTGCTGCTTCTGGGAACTCTCGTCCTTCCCGAGTCGCCTCGTTGGCTCGCTAGCAAGGACCGCTGGGAGGAGGCCATCGACGTGATTGCCAACGTCCAGGCCCATGGCGACCACACCGACCCACACGTCCTCATCGAGGTCGAGGAGATCAAGGAGGCCGTGCGCATTGACCGCGAGTCCAAGGACATCCGCATCTGGCATTTGTTCAAGAAGGAGTCCATCAACCGAACCATGGTCGGTCTCTGGGCGCAGATCTGGCAACAGCTCACCGGTATGAACGTCATGATGTACTACATTGTCTACATGTTCGCCATGGCCGGGTTTGAGGGCAATGCAGGTCTCGTCTCCTCCTCCATCCAATACGTCATCAACGTGGTCATGACCATCCCCGCCCTGCTCTTCATCGACAAGTGGGGTCGTCGTCCATTGCTCATGACCGGCTGCGTTCTCATGTTCATCTGGCTCGTCCTCATGGCCGCCCTGCTCGGTGCCTATGCTGATCACGTGCCCTCTGTTAACGGCAACGACCAGATCCGACTCAAGATCCCCGCCGACCAGAAGTCTGTGTCCAAGGCCGTCATCGCATGCTCTTACCTCTTCGTCGCGTCCTTCGCACCCACCTGGGGCCCCGGCATCTGGATCTACTGCTCGGAAATCTTCCCACTCAAGCAACGAGCCGTGGCCAACGGTCTCACCGGCGCCGCAAACTGGATCTTCAACTTCGCCCTCGCCATGTTCGTCCCAAGCGCATTCAAGAACATCACGTGGAAGACGTACGTCATCTTCGCCGTCTTCTGCTTTGTCATGTTCTTCCACGTCTTCTTCCTCTTCCCAGAAACCAAGGGCAAGACCCTCGAGGAAATCGAACAAATGTGGGCCGACAAAGTCCCCGCCTGGAGATCCGCCTCATGGCAACCAAGAACCCCCTCCATCTCCGACATCAAGGCCGCCAACGGCGGCAGAGCCCCTTCTTTCGAGGACAAACGAACCTCTCGCGATAACGAACATCTTGACAACGTCTAACCTAATAAATATACCTACTAATGTGTATTGTTTACTCACTAATTAATCTTCACTTAGTTTATCTCTCCTCCCTCCCCTAGTGGTTTTTCTGGGGGCACGCCCCCAGACCCCCTGGGCTCGCTTCGCTCGAAGTTTTGGGTAGTGTTTTTTTCTTCATATTCGTTGAAGCCTCGCAGAGCCACGGGGGTGCAGGGGGCGTGCCCCCAGAAATACCTCTACTGGGTCAGGTTTGCAGGGGACCAGCCCCCTGCACCCCCGTGGCTCTGCGAGGCTTCAACGAATAGAAAAAACAACGCAATACCCATAGATTCGAGCGAAGCAAACCCAAAGGGTCTAGAGAGGAACTCAATTATTAGATAAAGAAAGGTTTGAACCCATAACCTCGAGCGAAGCGAGCCCAGGGGGTCTGGGGGCATGCCCCCAGAAACTCAATTATTAGATTAAATAAAGGTTTGAACCCAAATCCTCGAGCCAAGCGAGCCCAGGAGGTCTGGCGGTGTGCCCCCAGAATTAGTTGAACTCACGTTAGGGGGTCACAGGGGGTATGTTTTATTGATAGGAGGGTAAGGGTAGGAGATCGGAAATTTGTCCGATGCAGGAAGAGCCAAGATTTGATGCAGCTACCCCACCTTCTTAAAGGGGGCGAGCCGCGCGGGAAGGGAGTAGGGAGGTTAGGAAAAAGAAACGGTTACCGGATAGGGCAGGAGGTGTTTAGAAAAGGAAGGGAGGGTAACGGGAGCAAGAAAAACAAAGTACGAACGGCGACGATGACGCAGCGCCGCGGGGGGGGGAGCGGAGGCTCGATCTGGAGAGAAGAAAAAAAATATCAGGCCGGAACAAAGCGGATTTTACTGCTTGTTTTCTGCGTCGGATAGTGCATGGGAGGGGTGGACCTAACTGGTGGTGG
>JAJMDO010000160.1:0-45983 GCA_030573635.1 Blastobotrys ciferrii
ATCTTCTTTTACTAGGAAAAGAAGCAAAAAGCGTTGTTCTGCTTCGCAGAAGAATATGGATCCCCTAATCTTCCGCGAAGCGGAACTACGGTGGTCCGGGGCGTGCTCCTAGAAAATATACGTACCTCTTTTAAACCAATTTGAATACGTATATTCAATGTCCCACAGCTGATATTGTGTATCAACTTCCTCCAGCTTCACTTGACTCCAGTTGAGACAGACTGCTGGTTGTTAATTTGCATCTTTATCTTTCTGTACACTCACTAGCCCCAGTGTGTTGACAAAGCCAGGTCTGTTGGTACTCGGTGGTGTTACGTCTTCCATTTATCATCGATCCGTTTTCGACTTGGGCCGTATCTTGTAAGCTTCGCTAAGGAGTTCAGGATTTGGAGAAGATTATCCGCATACAGAACATGAGGTCCTTCGATAAAATCCTTCATCTCTTTGTCTCTCCTCCTGCTCCTGTGGCAATTTCATAGTGAGTGAGACCTCTTCCCAGTTATCTAACTTCGGAGAAGCCGACTCAGGGAGGTCTGGGGCGTACCCCCTAAAAAGGTTCTTGGGTTTGGTAGAAGCAAGTCTATTCAATTCTAACATTAGATCTTTGTTTACTCTCTGAATTAAGGTTCAACACTAATAAACACGACACAACCATGACTACGGCCGAAGAGTATTGGGGACAGGTGATGGAGGTGGTCAACGAAGCCAAAAAAGGGCAACCCCCTGGAGATCCTACAAATATGTTGGCGGCGCTGAGGGAGCATGTGGTTGGAGATCATGTTTTGTATGCCGACAAGCCTGGGACACAGAAATTTGTTGACCGAGCTATCAAGCTCTTTAGCGACTTCCGCGAGCAGCAAGGTGTTTCTTTGTCAGCCGTTCCAAGTCCTTACGATATTCGAACTTTTCTCGTTCATCTCTCCATGAAACTTGGTTCAAGACGGCCAGATGGAAAGGTTCGAGCTGAATATGCTCTGGCTGTTGCCAAAAAAATTGTGGAATACAATCTAGTGATTCATGAAGCTGTGTTTGCTTTTCCAGAAGATGAGTATGCCAGGCTATATCGCACCACGCAGAGGCTTGTCCAGAAGGGGAAACTCTAT
The DNA here is from genome assembly GCA_030573635.1 of Blastobotrys ciferrii. Classification (NCBI taxonomy): domain Eukaryota; kingdom Fungi; phylum Ascomycota; class Dipodascomycetes; order Dipodascales; family Trichomonascaceae; genus Blastobotrys; species Blastobotrys ciferrii. Next base: position 1,104 of record JAJMDO010000160.1, read on the forward strand.
GCCAAGACTGATGAGAAAATTGGAAAATCCAAGATGCATGCTATAAAAGATTATAACACTCTTTCTCCGGAAGTAGGACTATTGGCTATGCACCATATTGTCTGTACCAACATTTACAATTCAGCACTTCACGGAACATGGAGTTGGGATTTGGTCGTGTATGAATCTATGGTGCTTGTCCTATATCTCGCTACTGGTTTGCGTCCAGGCGATATGGCTGTTTCTGCAGGTTACCCAAAGGACACTTGTTTACACTGGGGAGACATCAATTTGGTTCTCAATGGTGCTCCTTTACTGAAGAACCTTCAATGCCGGATAGTGTTCAAACATGTTAAAGGGCAAAAAGGAAAGAAGAATATTGCTCTAACAAGGGAGTTCACACCGCTGCTGAATCATCCTGCTATATGCCCTATTCAGTGTCTCTTGAACCACGCCATCCGCAATGGTTTGGTCAACGGAACCTCGCTGAACGATGTACTCCAAAAAGTCGACTCAGACAGCAGAGTTGTTTGGACTCACAAGGATTGGCCTGTGCTCTGCTCCATTGACACTTCTTCAAAGAGGTGCTTGAAGTTGAACGAGCCCGTCGGAGCCTCACAGCCTACGGATATACTCCAAAAGCTTGGCGTTGCGGCCAATGTCTCTGGTAACTTGACAATGCGCGGAGTGAGAAATGCTGCAATTGTCGAGTTTTCAATGTCAAAGGAAAAGACTTTTGATGGCGCTATCGTTTCAAAAAAAGTGTCTGCCGTTCGACTGATGCATTCAAAATCTTCGTTGGATCGAGGCATCACAGCTCGACAAACAGGGTCCATGGCTCTAGACATGCTGCAGCCAAGGCTTGAAACTGCCACATACTCTCGAGTTTCTCCAATTCAGTTTAGCACTGAGTGCTATGCTACTTATTTCGCCCAACACCAGCAGCAGTGCAACAATGAAGCGAAGTCAACGACTGTAGACAACAACGGCAAGAAGTCTATAGAGACAGCTCAACGACAACGCAGTTACAAAGCCAAATTTAGGAGCTTGGAGGAATACAGAACTTCAAACAGTGCCCCTTTTCCTGCAGCACGGCTAGAGAATGGCTGCTACCTCGAATGTCCTCTATCCAAGAACAATACTCCATCCAGCACGAACTGTGGTGATGCCAGTGAGCTGAATCGCTTGCTTTATGATCTTTGTCGAAAAAAAATCGGTGAATGGACGCGCAAGACAATCCAACAACTAAATAGCATTGTTCCGATGACTGACCCCTACGAGTATTCCCACTTCATCACCACAACGAATGTGTATCACAAATACGAATTAGCGTCAGCATATGGATCTCCCGATTTCAAGGCAAAAATCAAGGCGCACTGTGTTGAAGGTCATTCAAGAGACCCACCTTCAATATTATTGTTTTTCTGTCCTCACGACGACTGCGAGTACCACAGCCCGTTTGAGAAGAAGTACCAGGACCACGTCCAACTCCATTCATCCATTTGAATTAGCTAGCGAATCAACAAAACTTGCCAAATAATTGACTAACTTGATTGTTTTGGAAGAAAAGCTAAACAGCTCTGTCGGCGTTCAGAATCCCACTGGGTCGGCTTCGCGGATTTTTACAGGCTCAAGTCCCTGCAAACATAATTCACAAGTATTTTTCTGGGAGCACACCCCCAGACCCCCGGGGCTCGCTTCGCTCGATGTTATGGGTAATCTATTCGTTGAAGCCTGGTCATGGTCGCGAGCGCGACTTTCCGAAAGTGCTAATTAGCAGTTCAGTTTAATTGAATTTAGTTTAATTAAATTTAGGCATTCTTGCTGTGTCCATGCACGGTCCCAGTGCCAAGATTCGCCATTTCCACCCATGCAGGCTGAACTACACTTTTTGTCTCTTCCTGTGAAAGAACGCTATATATAGCTTCAATAAATGTACGAATTCGGCACATTTAAGTCAATCTAACTAATTAAAACTAACATATAGCTACGAGAAGCCTTCTGTATAATATTATGCCCAGCTGATGTAAAAACCCTAAATTAGTTATACAGTTGGTCTTGTAACCATGGGAACAGGTTGTTGCGTTTGATCCTTAATCTTAGCTTCTCCGCCACACACAGTCTACCTGGATACCTAAAACTTGGTTAGCGCGGGAACTATAATAACTAATTTAACAATGGTGTTACGATCAGCTCTTGTGGCGAAGTTGAAAGCCCAAAAGAAGAGCGAGAATGGACCATCTAAGAAAGGAGGACGCATACTTCAGAAGGCGGATGTCTCTCATGAAGTTGCTGTGCCGACTAGAAGCAGCGAGTTTAAGAGCGGACCGCGGGCGAGAAGAGCTTCTAACCGGGGTACTGTACGGGGAAGAAAGGAAACCAATGCAGTTGTTGACAGAGGAACTATAACGGACCATGAAGAGGGTAATGGTGTTAGAGTGAAGGATGTAGACGGATGTGAAACGGTCGCTGATGACGGAGGGAGTTGTGAAGTGATTGTTGACGGTGGAGAGGACTGTGAAGCGGGTATTGATTGGGGAGAGGATAGTGAAGAGGATGCTGGTGGAGGGGAAGGCGAAACAGACGAAGTTGATGAGGACCAGCAGTTTATTGACGACACACCAAACATCAAACTCAAAGCAGTCCGTCGGTCAATTGTTGAGTATTTCCCTAGATTTCTCAAGGAGATCATTGACACACCTGAAGCTCCAGCTGGACACGCTGCTCCAACAACTACTTGGATATCCGGTATTGCCGCTTTTATCGCCTATGAAAAGTCCAAGAGAAAAAAAAGACCAATGAGCGAAAACTTCATTCAGCCGTATTTCTCTCAGATACGGCACTATTTGCATCTGAAATATGAAAGACATGGCTTTGAATGCTCTATGACCTTGTGCAAAGAAATATCCAAAGCTATGACCGATACGTGGGTCAAAGAAGGTTTATTTTTACACAAAACAAAAAAGAAACCCAAGTCCGCTTTGGGCAGGGTTCCCCTTGTGCAAGCCGCCCAGATTATTTCCCAAGCCTATCAGACAGGTACAAATGGCTCACCTTCTGCAGAATGGAGGGTTGTATATCAGCGTATTCTAGCGTTGTTGCTCTATACGGCGACTGGCGCAAGAGTCAATGACATTGCTCTAAGTCAAAATGAGAGACATTTGCATCCAGATCGTTTTAGCAAATGGAAAGATCTGAAAATAAAGGCCCATACACTGGTTCCTCGTGGAGCACCCGTCACAATTGGCAATTTCAATGGTCTCCTTACTCTTGAAAATACCAAGGGAAAGAAAGATGTTGTGCATGACGACGTGTACAGATATCTTGATCCAATTCCATCCCATCCCAACCTTTGCCTACTGTCAACACTACTTATCTATGCTGTGGAGAACTCACTCGTGTATGGGAGAACTGTATATGATGTTCTTCGAAGGGCCCTAAACCACAAAGACAGACTCGTTGAATGGGTGCATCCTGACTGGCCAATAATTTGCAAAGAATCGGACGGAACGTTTCTCGACCTACAGGAACCAGCTACGAACCAACACGTCTACAAGATGATGGATAGGTTAGCCGAGAACGCAAACATGAAACAGTTCAGGATCCATGACCTGAGAAGAGGTGGTGCTGAAGAACAAGGTAAAGTCACTGATGAGCAGGCCGATGGCAAGGGAGTCGAAACTGGTTTCATAAGGGTGACCTTGAACCACACCAAAGCTGCCGAACTTCAGGGATTGACAAGGCAGTATGCTGGTGGACCTGGGGTTGATTTCCACCAGCTGGCCGTCATGAACAACAGTGAACAGCTACCCAGGAGAGTCACTATATCAAAGTATTCAGCAATTGGTACACTCTTGTACAGCGGAAATTAAAGGAATACGCAAAAAAATAGCTTATTAAGCTAGCATATATGGCATATAAAACTGACACCGAACCCCGAAATCTTATGACCTACTTCGTCTCACATGCTTCCATTGCCTCAATCATCCATCCAACTACGGGCTGTACATCTGACTTTTCCAGCCAATTCTTATACCATAATCTCCATTAATATACAACCACTGCTAGCTGTTGCCTCTCCTTCAACTTCAACGCGTGCAAGACGCGAATTTTTCGTCCGTACGCTGATCCCCAACCACGAACGTTAACGTGCTATTAGAAACAAAACGGTTGGTATCACCGAAGCCTTGGTCAAGTTGGGGAGTCCAGTTTATTCTATCAAAGACTAGCAATGTAATGACGCTACTCTCATGCCCCGACTCATGTAGGTATAACCACTGTCCTTAAGGGTGTCTCCCGTTCCTTTACTTTTGGAACGACAGCTGCATCCGAAATCACTTTGACCGTCAAGGAATACTGTTCCTGAAGTCTCGTATTCATGCCGCAAAGAGTCTTTTTTTTTTTTTTTTTTTTTTGTGAGTCGAAAGGCGGCCAGTATAGAGGGAGCTCAGAGCCAGACATTAAGGTTCTGTCACCGAACGGGGGCTAACGCATACCAAAGGGGGAGTGTGTAGATGATTTCCTGTACGAAGGTAAAATATGTTGGCCGGAAATATATCTATAAACGTACTATAAGATCTGGCTGATGCAAACAGGAAACCAGAACAAGATTTCGATCATATCAATAGCTAGCTAGATGCAACGCCGAAAATGCCAACACGATTACTTGCTACTCCTCTTCTTTTTCTCTCGTGCTGCCTGTCGCTTATCTTCTTTTGTCGGGCCAAATTGTTGACGGTTTTGTTCTGCAGCCTCATCTTTGCTAAACTTGTGGATCCGGATCAAGTGAAGTGAATATTGCGCTCGGTGTTTGGGTTCAAAGTTAAAATTGCACCCTTCAGCAGCACAGGGTTGTGAAAGCTCCGATTTTGGATCTCGAGAATGTTCCATGCCACAGTCATTAACCACCTTGTTGGCCTGCTCTCTAGTGGCTCGCTTTTTGGGCTCATCGTCAGGGCTGGAGTGTGGTGAGTTTTTCCCGACATGCTCACGAAGCGACCCGAGAGAAGATGTCGAAAATGGGCAAAGGAGGCAGCTGAGCTTTTTACCGCTATGGTTGAACATATGCTGGGCCCAGCTTCTCCGGATCACCTTCTTATCACATATGTCGCAATATGCTTTTTGTGGCTTGCGGTTGCCGTCGGAAACAACCTCTTCGTGGCCTTCCGCGTTTCGAATGTGCGTTAACAGCAATATTTTGGTCAAAAAGGCCTTGTTGCATCCATCCTTTGGACAAGGGATAAGGGCTGTGTTATTCTTGCAGTTTTGTTGATGTTTTTGAAGTCCTGATTCGCTGACAAATGTGGCGCCACATCCAAATTGACATTCCAATGGCCCCCGGCCACCTGGAGTAAAAATACTTGGAGGATCTCGCGAGTTTCCAATGCATGCGTGCTTGCTTAGTACTTCCTCACGAGTCTTAGGGTCCTTGCGCAATAGACGGGTCAATGCATCCTTCTTGTAGTCATTGACTTTCATATATTTGGACATGAACTCAATGGGGTCGTCACAATGAGTAACTTCAACAAATTTGATCCACGCATCGTCATTCTCATCAATGGCGATTTGGTCATTCATTTCGACTTCATTGCCGAGTCCCTCATGAACGACCCATCCTGCAGCCTCTGCGTATTCACCCCCTTCAGAATTCCCCGGATTGTCAATTGGACGTCTTGAGATCCTCCCATCTTCGTTGGTATCTCTCAGTTGTAACGGATATCTGGCGACCCCAGTTACAGGGTCCGCTGCTGTTGGCATAGCACTTTGGCAGTCTTTTGAGTGCTTTTCGAGGCGCGATTTTCTCAGGGCATTGGAAGCTAAACGTCTGCTCTTTCTCGAACCAATATCTTCTTCGCTATAGCCCTGGTCTCTCATAAAATCCGATACTTCTCGTTTGGTGCTTTTCCGCAGAGATTGGACCGTTTGGGCTACGAACTTCGGGGTTTGGAAGTCAATCGTGGCCACTTTATGACGCTCCAGATTATAATCAACGTTGTTTTTGTTTAGTCGCTGTTGAGACGCACCAGAAGCCAAACTTTGGTTTCCATTTCCGGTTACCTCCATTAGGGCATCCTCATTGGCCATTTTCCCGTCCACCTGAGCCTGCTTAAGTTTCCCCGTGTCCTTTGCCCCCCCCTGCTCTCATTCCATGAAGGGTAGCACGTCCTTGCATTCCTTCAGCTTCGGAACATCTATTGAGATACCCTAGGACTTCGCTTGTACCTGCGGGCTTGTCCAAATCCAAACAACGTTTTACCGTTTCACGGTTTTTTAGACATACCACGGGGTAGTCGGGATACTTCCAGATAATTTGCTTCCTAGGATTGTCTCTGGCATTCCTTAAAATCTCTTGGACGGTACTTCCTTCAACCAAACCATTTCTTGCACAATGAATAATCGCCAGCTGGAGAATGCAAGAATAACCGGGTGATCCATCCATGGAATTTGAAATCTGAACGACACACTTATCTTTTTTGTGGTTTTTGGTATACCGCAAATTGATAATTCCACGTACGTGCTTAGGTTTCGGTTCTTCATTGTCCGGACATTCCACAAATATATTCATATCTGACCAATGAAGGGAGAGGTCGATGTCATCATCTCTGAAATATCCTTCAGAATTGGCAATGTCCCCCGCGCGAACTGTAAACACCCGATATAAGTTGACAACGAGGGCATCGTAGATGGTGAGATCCCAACTATGGGTTCCTAGCTCAGCGGTTTGGAATATGCCAATTGAGATGGTCAATGCAGCCACTGTATCAATGTTGACTTTAGGATTGGACTTGCCACGGATCAATTTGCCTTCAGAAACCATCTTGTGTACCTTGTCATACACTCTGCGCCTATCATTGGCAGAGGCACTGTAGTCTTCGTACCGTTCACAGCAGTATTCTTCAGCCCGTCTATAGAGATTGAGTATGTGGTCGCGGTTTGGCACATTGTTGCCACAAGCTGGTTGTATGTATTCAGCAAGCTTTTCCACAAACACTGGAAAAAAACCTTCAGCAGGAGGTTCAAAGAAGTTCGTATCATCAAAGAACCATTCTCTGACAAACTCGACTCTTTTTCTTGCCAGATCCTTAATGGACAGTGTCCCTGGTGCCCCCGTAGGAACCGTTACAGTTACTGCCCTTCCCTCATGTGTATCAGATGATTGCTGCTGCTGCTCCTCCTCCTCTTCCGCTTCGATACTGGCCAATACCCTCTTTGCCTCCTCCAAACTCCCCTTTTCTGCGCTCTCAGTCTCAACGGCTATTTTCATCTCCTCTATATGAAAGTTAGTTGTGAAACCGCATTGAAACACGCAGGTAGCTTACAATTGACCGGATAGGTCTAAGCTGTTAAAGAAAACTGAAACAATGGGAAGAGTGTGTGCTGGTTGAGGGTTGCCAATAAATCTGTGGGTTGAGTTCGCTATAATAAAAAGAAGTGGTTATTTGACTTAACAGCCGCCTCAGGTGATCGTCAGGGTTTGTTTTGATTGCGCCGATCAAAATTAATTGATAAGCGATCGATAAGAGCGCGCAACGCGCGTCGAAGTGTTATACCATGCTAAGATCTATGAATCTAGGGTCAATGTGCTATCCAACCTAGTAATCCACAGATTAGGAGTTAGTTTGTTAGAGTTTAAGGCCGAGTCATTTGGCATTGACATTTAGTCAGTTTATTATAGAGTCGCCAGGCACACAACTCGGAGATAAACCGAGATGGAGCAAAAAAGAGACATACCGAATTCTGAATCGAGTACAGAGAAATATTTCCTATCCTCCTGCCCTTTTTATGTGTTGTGGATTTTGTTTGTCTGCTCATCATCTCCGCTTTGGCAACTCACTCAGACCCGGAATCAGAAGTATCAGCCTGCTGTGACGTATTCTGAGTCACTTTCAACTGCCTTCTACTAGGCGGTTTGACTTGGCTCGTTTCGAGCTTCAGCTTCTCGTTCGGCTGTGCTAAAATCCTCAATTAATTGGAGGCTGTCCTTGGTATTCAATAGGATTGACAACTCAAGATTCAGGACACCTTTAATTTCTTTCTTTCTTTTTGTCTTTTACTCTTCAGTGGAATCGTGTCGCGATATGCTGAAAGGCCTCGAGCCCTCAGTTTGCCTTACATCGACTCACAGTTTGGCTGTACTCTCTATCTTCTGTCAATCGCACTGTATACGCAAACTAGCGCCCTACAGTTTATTTACTTCATTCCACATCACTACTACACCGTAGTTTCTCACTGCCTGTCAAAGTTGACTTAAACACTTAGAGGTCAACAAACTAAAGCTCTATTCTCGTGGTCTACCGAACACAGTAAGATAAACATGCCAATCAAGCAACACTGACTGGTGTATTTGTTAATTGACCTAAGCAGTCAATTGTGACGAAGAATATAAGCTTTTATATAACAATTTACTACTAGCTAATTTTCTATAACACATGTTAGAGAGCGAATGTCCATAATTTCATTCATTATAATTAGGCTGATAAAAACCCCTTTGGCGCGGTGAGTTGGCATTTCGGCCTAGTCGGCTTCACTCGAGTTTTTAGTTGCTAAGTATTTCAGCTACTCGATAGAAGGAAACTAAGGGGCCAATTGTCGTTCTTCCCGTAAATCTGCCATGCCTAAAAATATATCCAATGGTTGCTGTGCTCCTCTAGATCCCCGTTCTTATGAGCTGCCGAGAAAATATAAATGTCATGGAGATATTAAGAAGCAATGCCCCGAGACTATGCAAAATAGTATGGCAAATCCGCGTAAATAGATGAATTAAAAATACAGATAGAATTATAATTATAATAAGCCAGATATTGCTCCAATTAGCTGGGGAGGGATGTTGTGTGTCTAATGTTTTCGTCGAGCAGTAGCGTTGTGCAGCTTGGCCATGCGGACGTGGGCATTCAAAGCCTTCTTGGATTTAAACTCCCGTATACAGCCATCCAGTGAGCAACGGAAGGGGCTGGCGAAAAAATTATTTGTGGGTGCATTTTCAGTATGATTGCTGGCTTCGCGTTCGGAGATACCCATAGAAACATCTTCTTTGAAAGTCTTGTGTATTTCTCCCACTTCTTCTCCTTTTCTGGCGTCTTTTATTTTCATGTACCGTTGCATAAACTTTATGGTATTGCCAGAACTTGTTCTTGACACAAATTTTTGATATTCGTGATTCATTTGACTTATGACTTTTTGATCATCGGTAGTGCCGAAGATTAGATTTGTCCGCTCCAACTCTGTATTGGCTTCGTTGGTGATTTTGACTGATTCTCTCTCATCCTGGCCATGGTCACTACTATCGACGTCCATATTATCACCTGCATTGTCGCCCTCACAAATTGGGTTCCCAATGTTACCGGTACTGGTATTCGGTTCGTCGCCTAGAAATGACCATCGGTTTGTCTCAATAGCATTGGAGTCACTGTTTGCGTCCAAAAAATCGGCTCCGCCAAGCGGCTGTCTTATCCCTCCAGTTTGTGGATCAACAGAAGTCGGAATGACGCTCGGGGCATGTTTAAAATACTCTTTATTGCGTGCCTTAGTTAGTTTACGCCGAGTTCGATTCCACGTGTTGGTATCTTTTGGATCCCCAGAATTAGCCAAGATATCTTCTTCAATTTCATTTGGAGTGACTGCCGCATACTCATCCCGTGAAACCTTAGCAACCGGAATCGTTGAAAACGCTGAATACCTTGCTGCTCTCATAGTTTCACCATTGAAGTCCACTTTGACGGGCCCAGCATAATCCCTAGTTCTACCCGCGGCTACTGTGCGTTCTGCATGAGCTAAAAACCCTTGTCCTACCTTCAAGCTAACGTTTTTGCCATTAAGCTGTGACCTTCTAATCATTCCGGCATCTCGTGCTTGTCCTGCCCTCAATCCCCCTATTGTTACTTCGCCTTTTATCCTTGCCAATTCGGCGCATTCTTTGACAGTTCTCAAGATTTCTTCAGTAGATGCTGGTCTGTGCAGAAGCAGACGTGGCTTCTCGGAACCGATTCTAGAACAGAGGACTGGGTAGTTGGGATGTTTCTATGCGACTAGCCCCTCTGGATTGTTTTTGGCGTTCTCTAGTATTTCCTCAGGGGTTTCTGGATCCCCTTCAATAAGCCCCTGTCGAGCTGCATGTATAAGAGCCAGTAGCAGAACACAAGTAACACCGTTTCCATCTATGCTGTCAATGAATCGGGTGTCCTCATTTTCATCGTCCTTGTGGTGAGCATGGAACCTTAGGATGAGAACTCCTTTCAAATGCTTTGGGAGGGGCTTCTCGTCCTGCCCACATTCCACTCTGATTTTGAAATCTTTCCAAGGAAAGAAGTATCCATTGTCTTTTCCATTCAACGGAAGTGACCCTTTATAGTCCTTTGAAACGGCCAAATCCCCACTTTGAACAGATAAGACTCTATAAAGGTTCAAAAGCAATGAACTGTAAATAGAAACATTCCAACTCCATCTTCCCATCTCCGCAGAAATAAAAATTTCCTTGGAAATATGGACCACTGTCACCGTATCAATACGTTGCAATGGGTTTGACCATCCTTCAACGACTAGGCCAATATTTGACAGTTCTTTTAATGCTCTCATGATGTCGTTGCGTTCTTGTCCTGACAACGTGTATGGGCGCGAATCAGAAGAGTATCTTTTCTTGCAATAGCGGTACGCATACCTGAATTGGCTGAGAATGCTATCTCTGTTTGGAGTCTTATGGCCTTTATCTGGTAAGATTCTAGTAGCGAGCGTGATAACAAAAAGTATAAAAAAGCCCCTTCTCGGTGGAACCTCTAAATCTGTTTCACCGCAATATTGCGTTCGAATCAGATCTACCCGCTTTTCAGCTAATTCCATTGCAGATGCTGTACTTGGTAAGCAACCCTTGGGCGACTTGAGTCCTATTGAATGTTGTTCTCTGATACCTTTCCAAACTCCACAAAATCCTTGATCACAAAGTTCTTCATCCATATTCCACAAAATTAGTTATACTGGTCGATCAATCGAGATAGCTGAGGTGAATTACCATTCTGCTTGCCAATTTGCGTTTCAAAAAATTGTTAACCGCCAGTTGCTAGTTGGGAAAAATGCAGTAGTGCTTTAGTGTTTATTGTTTACTCGTCTTAGATATCTTAAGGTGGATAAGACTACGCACGCGTGGTCTACGCGCAAATCTTAATCTTATCTGATCCTCGCTGATCGAAGAGAATATAAAAATTTTGCATGCTCTCGTTCAAGAAGATTTTTAATGTCTTCACGAATGTTGTTGCTATCGCCATGTCATCGGTGATCTTCTGGTCTGGTTTACCAAAGCCTGTGATCATTGAAACTTTTACGTTACTAGCTACTGCACTTCATACATGAAACCCTGGCAGGTCAAATCGGTTGCTTAATTAATCGAACGCAGATGCTTTATGCATGTTGGATATTGCGTTGTTCCAAGGACAGCATAGCTTTCGCGGACAAGTACAAAGATTCACCGGCACTTTGTGCCACCTGCGGGTCACCCAATCCACTTAAGTAACCGTTCAACATCCTGATTACATTTATAGCAGGGGTGTTCTCAAGCAGAATGATCGACGAAAAATATTTACAACAGTCTCACTCGTTGTAGCTCCAGTTGCACGACGTTGATGTTATGTGGTTCTGCAGAGATGTCTCTAGTGGATGAGCTAAAAGTATTGGCCATTCCAGATTAATTGGCAAACGCGTTTCAATATCCACCAAACTACTTTTACCGTATTTATCATGCGCTTCCTGTAGTCGATTTCCTTGTCAGCGATATTCCGAGGTCCCCAAAATCAAAGTTTTGCACATATCCCGTCACTCATTCTCTGTAGCTCTGCTACAGGACCTTTGGGCTCTAATTCTTTGAGGGATAGGCCTTCTAACTCTACCCCTGGGAAAGCTCAACTTTTTTGACTTTGGGTGCTTCTTCAGAAACACTTGCCTTCAGAAGTTGATTAGATTCATCGAGAATCGAAGGTTCTCCGTATGATAGCTCGGAACAATCATAGGCTGTCGTTGTACGAATCGGAACTTTCTGTTGTAGTGTACCAAAGCGATGAGACCGTGTCGATTGTCCGATGAGATGTTACGGGGAGTGTTGAGTCTCTTGCAAGGGGCGTTGTTGCACTGCTGGATTTTATCGACCGTGGAATTGAATGCCTCCAAGTTTCCGACTTCTACGAATGATTGCTGGTGGTTCGAGGCCTGATGACTCTTTCCATGTCAAAAGTTAGACGGAAACGTTATCTATGATTTTCTCTCTGCGGTTTGCCGCTGGTGCACTTATGTACTAGTTTTGCGACTTGTTCTGGTTTTTTACACTCTTGCGAGATTTGCCAAAGAGGGGGTTTGCTGATCATGACCTTTTTATGTGTAGTATCTTATTTTCACTCGTATTCGATGACTGCTGTACGTCAACGATTAATTAAACACATCTTTTTTTTGGTTTCGATCTCATGAGTTCTGTTGTTCGGTACGTACTAGTACTGAAGGAAATCGTCAATGGCCTCGTGCTGATTGCCACGCGCTGAATTGAACTGACAATTCTGATCGAGAGTTACACTATTAATAATATTTAATTAACTGGCTGAATTTGGGCCCATTTCTAATTGTTAATTGAGTGTTAATTGGGTACGTGCATGTGTGCATACATATATGGCTATAATATATATATCTGCGCTATAGCTAGCCAGTATATATAGGACATATATATGCATGGCATGGCCCAAAAACACGCGCGTACGCGCGCCTGTACGTACCATATATATATATGCACCGGTACGTACGTATATACGTACCAAAATTATATATAGCGCTATATATAGCCGCCGTTAACGTGCGCGATATGCATGTATACCAAAAAACACCACCAAAACCCAAAAATCGCGCTTGATCGAGCTAGCTAGCTATATATATATAGCGCCGGCCAAAAAACACCACCAAAACCCAAAAATCTGAAAATTGGGAGTTTTGGCGGGCGAAAAACTTGAGTGTGCATGATCGAGTGTGATATAGCGCTATATAGCTATAGTTATATAAAAATCTGAAAATTATAATTAATTATATAATATATATATATATGTCCTAATTAAAAAAAAAAACCGTGCCCTCTGCCGGATTCGAACCGACGACCTCACCATAGCATCTTAAACCACGAGGAAGCCTCATGATCTGTACGAGTGGCGCGCAACTACCGGACTGTGCTAAGGGGGCGAATTTCTGCATTGGACCGAACCTGTCTGATGTGCCGAGGTAGCCGGATTTCCTCGGAGATAAACGGAGATAAGGTTTTTCATCAATATTCGACTCGTGAACGCTGGTGGTATGCCAGAAAATTCCACTCGCCCATATGAGCAACTAATGCGTTCAAAATCCAATATCTTTTTCATATCGGAGACCCTAGCTCTTGGGTCACCGAATCATTCAGAATTACTCGAAAAGTGGGCCGACCTCTGGAAGAAAAATCAGTAATGGAGGAGGTGCCGTTTCTCACGGAATGGCAGAACTGTCATTTTATGGAAAACTCAGGGGATGAATCTTTCAGCCGAAGCAGAAGATCTGGCGCCTACGATCTTACGACACCGAACCACGGACATCAAGATAACTGTTGATGGCAAACCTATAAGACTAACGGTGATCTACGGTTTCCTCGGCTCAGAGAGCGGTGAACCATGGGGAAGATACACCCGATCCAACTTCAGACGGGCAGTTCTATCCAACTTTGACTGAGACCCTGGGACCATCCAACGACGAACTTACCGCCGCTGAGACGATTCCATGGGCAATTGGAGGAAAAAACTGGAACTGTGTTTTGGACCCAATGCTTGATCAAGAAAAACATTCAACAACAGACCAACTAATTTCGATAAATCTCCTAAACAAGTTTATGGCAGACCTGTCTATGGTAGACACATATAGGGCTTTCTATCCAATGAAGAAGGAGTTTACGATCGAATGTGACTCGAGCGGGGAAGTCACGACGGAGGTTGGATAGGATCTATGTGAACCCAGGACTACGCCATTTCCTGCAGAAAGTTCAAGTCTGTCCACAAAAGACCTCAACACATTACCACTATGAAGCCCAGTTCAATCTGGCGCCTCAAATTTTTGGGTCCAGGGGAATGGAGAATCAAAAACGCACTGTTGCAGAACGAAGAGTATATTGGAATGCTTCATTCCGCCATCTCCGATCATATGAGATCTTCAAAAATGATTTATGCCGTTGAGAAGTGGGAAGGTTTGAAGGAGGTTTGCAAGCAGACTTTGATCTATGCCGAACGGATGGAAATTTCCCGGAGGAAAAAAGAAGGCATCTTGGAGGAGTGGGAACGGAGACAGCAACTTGTTGAATCACGCATACCACCTCAAGCAACCACCGACGAAGCAAATTCAGTTCTTGTACGCGTTCAACAGGTAAGGTCGAACAAAATTATCAAAGAGCTTCGGAAAGAAAACGGGGAGAGAGTCTCGGATCCAATTGAAATGCTTGGAGTTGCTACTTCATTCTACCGGGATCTGTATGAGACACGACCAACCCAGAGCTTTGACCAGGATTGGTTGTGTAGCCAAATCCCAAATCACCAAAAAGTTTCAGAATCGGAGGGTAAAAGTTTTCTGAAGCCAATTAAAGGAAACCATCTGCACAAGGCACTCTTGAAAATGCAACGGAAAAAAACTCCCGGTCCCGATGGGATCTTATAAGGATGAGATTAAAAACTACCGGTCAATATCGCTGATGAATGTGGACATGAAAATCATTAAGTTGTCGATCAACCGTAGATTGACGGGACTCCTGAAACAGATGATTCACCCCAATCAGACGGGTTTCATCCCCAATAGGCTTATGAACATACACATCACCGATATCCAAGTCGTCACTCAAATTATCAAAAAAAAGAAAAAGGTTTCATGGCTTCGCTAGATTTTGAAAAGGCCTATGATAGAGTAGGCCGACAGTATCTAGCCAAAGTGCTGAGAGCTTTTGGTTTTTCTCAGTATTCTTGCTCTCTCATTCTACACACTCTAACCGGCTCTAAAGCGCAAGTGGTGATCTACAAATTTACGGGAGAACCATTTCCGGTGGAAACTGGGGTACGTCAAGGAGATCAGTTGTCACCCACGCTATTCGCGATAGCTTTGGAACCAATGCTGCGTGCCATCAGAATAGTCCAGCCGACCGCCGGCGATATGAAGAGGGCGGCATATATTGTTGGGTCATATTGTAGGGCATCAGGATCACATCTAAACCCCCACAAAACCAAGGTTATGTCCGCAGAATCAGACAAGTCAGCCCTGTCCGCAACAATTTTCGCCAAATCGGATTGGGTTGATCTCTGCCGGAGTATTTTCACTTTGCTGGGTGTCATTCTGGGGCCGGAAAAGATAGTTTTTGACTCTATTGTCGGAGAAATGATCATAGGGAAGACGCGAAGGCGAGCGCAATACCTGCTGATATATGACCTACCCCTAGCGGCTCAAACATGGGTAATCAACACGTATGTCTTTTCCAAGATCCTTTATTTTGACCCTTATCGACCACTCGAAGATGATGAAATCAAACAGGTGATGGAGATTGCTTATAAAAAGATTAGGGGACCCAGGAAACACTTACCGGCAAATAGGGATCTTCTTACGACACCCCTTGATCAAGGTGAATATGGTCTATGGGATTTAAACCAAAAGCTAAAAGCGGCCAGAGCCAACAGGTTTCAACTTCTTCTAACAGAGCCGTCATATGCAAGGACTACAATTTTCAGCAATATCCAGTCCGCCCTCGACAACAACCCCGACGACACTTTCACATCAAGGTACACGAGAGGAATCGGCTGCCGTTCCGGCCGTTTTCAATTCCATCAGATGCAGAGACAACAATATTTTGCCCCTGAGATTTCTTCTACAAAGTGAGTACAATTTTTTCCGGGCCGGCAGGGTTCATGCATGGGGGGAAATGCCGTAGTCACTGTCGTGGGCGTGCCAGGAATGGAAAGAGAAGGTTCAGCATATTCCAGCAAAACCTTACAAATTCTGGGTCAACCTAACCTATCCATGATGGACAATTACTAAACTGGAGCCAGTTATAACAACTGCTTCGTCACCACTCTGTATTCCTTGGCAATCCATCTCCTCACCATTGGAGAATTGGCAGTTTGTCTTACACCCACCAAAGCACCAGTCCTGACCAACTTCCCAATCATGGCCGAACCCAGTATTATCTTCCATGACGGCTATCATCTGTACGTTGTCCCCACACTGTGCGTC
Source organism: Blastobotrys ciferrii (assembly GCA_030573635.1). Taxonomy (NCBI): domain Eukaryota; kingdom Fungi; phylum Ascomycota; class Dipodascomycetes; order Dipodascales; family Trichomonascaceae; genus Blastobotrys; species Blastobotrys ciferrii. Next base: position 17,325 of record JAJMDO010000160.1, read on the forward strand.
GCCTGCCAGTGCCCAAGTACCTTCATACAGACCTGTTTTCCACAGCATCCATGGTGGCTCTGGGTCCCCATAGTTGTTCATGAACCATGCTGTAACATCGTTCCAATCTGCTGATTTCCGGGAATTAGCAAGCACCTTTATGCCGCCCGATACAGTTTCTCCATAGCCATTGAAATCTCTTTTGTTCGTATCTTTTTTCTTCATCGGCTTGACAAATATTTCTTTATTGTTCCCTCCAACCATCAAATCGACTGCCTGCACATTACCACTTAATTTCCTTACCTCATTAGGCCCACCGGAGCTAACTGACCTGCCAGATGCGCGTTTGTGTGTGTATATTCCGGCAAAATCCCAATCACCTGGGAACCCCATATCATCAGTGCCTAACACATGACCTTTGAGGTCATATGCGTTTGCAGCTGTCACATTATCCGCGGTTCGGTCTCTAAGGTATACTAATTGAACTTGGAATATTGCTTTAAACATCCCTACCATTCCACCAGTTAACCGTATGTATCCCAGTCATACCTACTGCAGCTACTCTAGAACCTATCGATATCCAACAGTCCCATGTCTGGAAATCTCCTGTGTCCTTATCGTAGCAATTAGAATACAATTCACGTCCATGGCCCACACCTGCAATACTCATTGTGGCAGTAGCTCCAATGGTATTCAAGCTGCCGTCTCTAAACCCGAGTCTTGGTAATAGCCACATAATCAATACAAACCCGACTGACGCTCCATTGCCCGCTCTCTTTTCTAACGTGTTGATGCCATGTGCCCCTGCATTGCTTCCGCTAAGCCTGTTCAGTTTATTATATATCACCGTATCAGCGTACAAAGACATCCCGCTAAGGCACAACATAGCAAACAACACGAAGACAATCACTTTCATCCGCCTATCGAACAGTTCAACAGTCAATTGCATGTTTACGGGACTAAAACTCGTTAATATCCGATCGTGATGCGTAGGTTGAAATATTCACTACCCTTATATACTACCCAGTTGGTCACCTACCATGTTACTGTAGGCCTGAGGCGCCAGACTCAGGGCTGCTGCTAACTGCATGGGGCAGAACCTGTCTAAATTAGACCTAATGGCGTGCCCCAGAAAACCACATCAGGGTTAGGATTTGCAGGGGGCCAGCCCCCTGCACCCCCGTGGCTCTGCGAGGCTTCAACGAATAGAAAGAAAAAACCACTACCCATAGCCTCGAGCGAAGCGAGCCCTGGGGGTCTGGGGGCGTGCCCCCCAGAAATCCACACCTAGCTGGGTTAGGATTTGCAACCCCGTGGCTCTGCGAGGCTTCAACGAATAGATAGAATAGAACACTACCCAAAACCTCGAGCGAAGCGAGCCCCGGGGGTCTGGGGGCGTGCCCCCAGAAAACCACACCTGGGTTAGAAATTCTGTTGTAGATAGGATTGATTAGATACACGAAGATCAGGTTTTCTTGATGAGCCAGTCCTCCTGGTTTGAGTCTAGTTCAAAGCCCTCGCGGGAGAGGATGTTTTTGTACTCGTCGAGGGAGTGGAGCATGGGGGTGGCTGTTCCGTCCGAGTCGAGGGGTCTGGGCCAGTTGAAGAAGTCGAACATGCCGTTGATGTCTGGGTATCCCAGCCCGGTTTCGGGCGAGCTGTTGGGCGGCTGTGGGATGTCTCTGTCCGGCTGATCGTACTTGTTTGATAGCAAATAGTCCAGGGCGTATGCGTTTCGCCGCATATCCGAGAGCAGTGCTGTGGACCGCCGTTGATCTGAGCCAGGCGTTCCACGGAGCTCCAGCTCCTCGTCTATCACCAGACTCAGAATCTCCCAGTAGCGTGCAGCCACCTTCCACACCTGGCCCATTTGCTTGAGGGCGGCTATCAGGAACTCCAGGTCTACGGGGAATGCGCCCTTATTGCTCGTCACGCTGTCGACCAGCAACAGTCGAGCGGAAACCCACAGAGACCACGCATAATGGGGGCCCAGACACTCCCAGTTGCCCATGGCACTGACCTGTCGCGCCAGAACAACCATGTTCTTCGCTGCCTGCACACACCTGCGCGCTGCACTGGGCGAAGACGTGAAGAAGTCGCTCTTGATCAAGGAGTAGCCCGCAGACGAATGCAGCCGGATAACCGTCGTGTGGTATGCCGCGTTGATCATCGCCACCATCGGAGTGAGATGCGCCCAATTCTTGATCTTGTCAGGAAGGGCGTTGTGCCAATCATCAATCTCCTGGTTGAGCTGCCGATACGTCATCTGCCATTGGATCACCTCGTTGAACGAGTGGATGTGCACTGGCTGACGGAGAAAGTCGTGGATCAACGACAGGATGTGTATGATCTGGATCAGATATCCAAACTGGTCCATATTCTCAAACTCGTTGAGACTATCCGTCCGTCGGGCCTCGGTCCGGAGCCACATCGTGCGCGGCTCGCCCATTGTATCGGCCGACCAGAGCACCTCGCGCACAGGCAGCAATCGGTCAATCTCTGATTCGCCGATGCGAAAGGCAAACGAGGTGGCCACGGCCGAATATCTGTCCAGCAGGAAGATGCCCCAAAACAGTCGACGACGGGTCTCCCGCTCAAGAAAGGTGTCTGCACGCGGCAGGATCACATCGTCCTTCGTGGAAATGGACTCATGGGGGCGCGGGGTCGCAGCCCCCTCGGACTCCTCCTTGAGGAGCCCCAAATGACGCGCCGCGGACGTGATCAGCGCGAGGATGCCCCAAGTCGGGGGCCCGTTCGAAACTCCCACCATATCGTATGCGAGAATCACCAGCGCCTGTAATGCATCTATAGTCGTGATATTGAGTGATTGCAGGACCACCCTATTTCTACAATTCTCATGATACCGTTTCCGCTGTGCACCGGACAATCTGCCCTCGTCCAGACATCGCAGCGACACGGCCACCACCGAATGCAGCAGCATGGGCCACCCCCCGCCCGTCTGCACCACCCTTTTCAGCGCATTCCGCGTCTCCTGTGGATGCAGCACAGGGAATTGCGCGTGCAAGCGCTGGAAGTACAGGTCAATTAGTTCAAACGCCACCCCCGCCGCCGGATACCCCCCCCCCTCCGTCTCACAACAGCTCTCCCCATTGGGTGGATTTGCTGGGGTCTGATGCATCGGAGGGTTATTGTTATTTGTGTCCATTTGGTCCATTCGGGCCCGGACCTGCGCCAGCTCGCTGGCCTGCTCCGCGAGCCGCTCCTCCACGACAGAGAGTCGAGTAGTGAGCTCCTTGCCAAACCCTGGCCTCAGCCCAGGCTTGCGTCTGTTCTTGTACACACACTCCACCTGGTTCTTGGTGCACCAGTTGCAGGCAGGCCTCGCCCGATCACACTTCACCTTGCGCACCTTGCACGTCTCGCACGACCCAGACGGTCGGTCCGCAACCTCGTCATTGCTCTCCTCGTTATCGCTCGCAGTCTTCTGCCGCTTCGTCCGTTGTGCGCTCCCGTCGTTCATCCTCTCCTGTCAAACCTCCTCTATGATTCATCTCGATCTTCAATCCCCCCACCCCCGGTTCATCATCGGCCCGAGGCCCGATGCGCCACCCCCAGACCCCCAGGGCTCGCTTCGCTCGGAAAACCACACCTGGGTTAGGATTTGCAGGGGGCTAACACCAACCCAGGAGGGTAAAATGCTTTAGCCCTGCGGGGCTTAAGCATCTTGGAGTTTGATATTATCGAAATAATGAGATTTGTGTCTCTTTTAGTGGAATTGTTGTTTTAAATAGCTTAACCCGTTGAGGTATTTCCTGGGTAGTTAGTAACGAACATAGTATTGTTAGTTTAAGCCTCGCAAAGTAAATGCTTTTGGATATTTTCTGGAAAGGAGCAAATCAGTAACTATTCCACAATGATGGGATTGATAATAACGAGGAATTTTCTCCGTAGAGGACAAACCTTTGTAAACAAATGATGAACCAAACTCAGCAATTAGCAAACCACCGCAGAGAGCCTTTGCTCTGTAAGCTTTGACATCATGGAGCTCTGTGAAGATGGCTTCTACGAAACTGAAATAATCCTCGTTGCTTTCCTTAAGGCATTTGATAGATAGGTTTTGATAATTGAATATGCTCCAGTTGGTATTGTGTGGTGCGTTGAAGGGTAATCATTGTTTCTGTCGTAAACCGCTCGATAGAAGCTCGTAATTTGATATTTAAGGTTTGACTTGTGAGTCATTAGATCCATTGTGTCGCTGTAATGGTCGAAAATCTTACCAAGCATTTTATTAGTTTGGTATTTTATTGTTGGCATTTGAACAGTTTATTCTGGAGACGCCATCATTTTGACGCTCAACTAGTTTATTGTTGAGTCTTCAGGCGCACCCACTCGGATCTAAACCTGGAATAAGTCAATGAAGACCAACACTGAGTCTGCATTACTTAATAATCATTTCACTTGTTTGTTTTGATGGTTTGTGACCTGTCAGGCTGATTTCCGTGCCATTCCATCGGTTCCATGCTCCGATTTAGCGAAGAACGCACATTTTGACATTTAATCGGTTCATTATAGAGCCGCCAGGCTCACCCACTCGGAGTTTAACCCCGAATAAGTCGCGAAGACCATGCCAGACTCTTGATCCAATACAAAAAATTATTTCTTATTGTTCTTTCCATTTCATGTGCTTTTGCAGTTGTTTGTCCCTTTGCTTCCACACATCATCTCCGCTTTAGCAACTCATTCAGGCTCGGATTCAGAAGAATCAGCCTGCTGTGACGTAGCCTGGGTTTTGCTTCCAACTGTCTGCTACTAGATTGATTGATTTGGCCGGTTGTTTGACTAATCACGTTACCAGTTTTTTTTTTTTTTTCATTCAGCTTCATTTATTAGTCTTATGTACTACTTATCCATGCTTTCATCCTTCGTTACCCACCTTGCAACTTTCGTCTGGCTAGGTCTGTTGTACCAGTGTCCAATGAACTAGTGCTTACCAGATCACGTGATCAAATGATTTCAGAATCACCTAGCCACCAAAATCAATTTTTCAGATGCGGTCATACCTACAGGGCAACACTTTCTCTCGTTCGATCGGACATAGTTAAGCCTGTAAGGGCCATATTCAGTAGCGCGGTCGGAGACGACGCGCGAACGGATGGTACTGCATCTCTTTTGCTTTTGAAAATATCAGCTCATGTATGCACGCGGCCGGCCGCATGCATCGATCGACCAGCTAGACTATATATATTCTCCACCATGCATCTTCAACGCGCGTATACCTATATATATACGATATATATATTTCGAATTAATACTAGCTCGAAGCCAATTCATGCAGTATATATCATCAACACATGACAGTCTACAAAACCACAGGCCAACTAACTACAAAACTCAACAACGTACCCAGGCTTTTCCTATATCCAGAAAAAAACCAATAGCGCCATATTGAAGGGATTCAACGTATAACCAAGATTTTGCGATCGATGCATGTCTTTGAAAAGGGTGGTTGAGAGATTTGTTATTATGCAACAAAATTAACATGATCCGAAATGACACCTTATAGTTACATATGACGACAAAGCGCACTTCTCAGCGCATATGAGGAATAAGTAAAAGCTGGACCCGTATCACGACAAGGAACAAGTGCATATTATAAAAACTTACCTCCAATAACAGGAATGCTATAGGCCTGGTTCTAGCACTGGTAATTCTATCATCAACCCAGACTGATGTATTCGTCTGCTGGACCTGGAATAGATAAGGTCCGTAATATTCTTGCTAGAACCTCATTGGCCCTTTCTGGAGAACAAATTCATCATGATCACTATTCGTTGAAGCCCCGCAGGGCTAACGCTTTTGGTTCTTTTCTGGAAAAGAACAAAATCACCACTATTCGTTGAAGCCCTGCACGGCTAACGCTTTTGGTTCTTTTCTGAAAACGACGAGAGGAAGAATATATAAATAGGGTTTGCTGTTGAGTTTAATTTTGCAAGGGGGGGACGACGTGGGCCCAGGGATGGTCGATTTTACCCCACATGATGTTTGCGAGGGACTCTTTGACGGAGGCGGCGTATTTGGAGTCCGTTGGGACGGGGATTTCGTTTCCGGAGGGCGTGCGGATGGTGTCTACGGGGGCGACGAAGTACGCGGTGCCGCACGAGAAGGCCTCAAGCAGTCTGTCCTCTGCGGCTGCCTCCTCGATTTCGGAGATGGTGAACTCGCGTTCGACCACGTCGACTTCGTCTGCGGGGAACTTTTGGCGCAGCACCTCGAGCACGGAGCGACGAGTCACACCTGGAAGGATGACTCCGGTGGTGAGTGGACAGGTGAGGATCTCGACCCGTCCCTGCTTGTTCTTCCACGCGACGAAGAAATTGGACGTGCCGGCCTCGGTGACCACTCCATTGTCGCCGAGCAGCCACAGGACCTGGTTGTAGCCATGGCGGACGCATTCGTTGTTGGCCTCAAGCGTGGGGCCGTAGTTTGCACCGAGCTTGGTATGGCCAAAACCCCCCGGCCAGGCGCGGATGGCCGTGGGCGGAGAGCACCACAACTTGAGCGTCTTGTTGTCCATCACGGGGAACAGGGTCGCCATGATGAGGAACTTGGCTCGCGCGGGCGTCTTGAATCCCAATGACGCTTCGGTGCCCATGAGCGTGGGCCTTAGATAGACGTAATGGCCCGGGGCGATGAACCGCTCGTCGAGCTGGAGCAGCTTCTCAATGAGCATGATTGCAGCGTCCGCGTTGATCTGGGGCAAACAGAGACGAGCGGCAGAGTTGTTCAACCGCTCCATGTTGCATTGTGGCCGAAAGAGCCGAATCGACTTGCCGTCGTGGCTCTTGTAGGCCTTCATGCCCTCGAAGCACGTGACCGCGTAGTGGAAGACAGCCGCCGTGGGGTCCAGCTTCAGAGGCGCCCATGGATGCACGCTGGGGACCCCCCAGCCAGCGTCGCTGGTCCAATCAACCTCCACAATATGGTCAGTGTGGTGGTTGGCGGGCAGCTCGCTCAGATCATTAAACTCCATCGGACTGCTCGTCACCTCGACAACTGCGTTGTCGGCGCTGAGCTCCTTGTATTCTCCAGATCCTCCCACAGTCATTCTTGACACCTAATCATGGGCGGATGCTTATCTATTTATACTCCGAATTTTTCACTCATGTCGGCCCGGCTTGTTCCGTCCACAGCCGTGCTGGCCGATTCCCGAACTTCTTCCGACTGCCCCCAGACCCCCTGGGTCCGCTTCGCGGAGTTTGGGCGTCAGAACCATTGTTGCATCATTGTAGAAGCGCAGCTTGATTCTAGGGCTGGTTGTTTTTTTCTGGGGGCACGCCCCCAGACCCCCTGGGGTCCGCTTCGCGGAGTTCGGGCTCCGGAAAGCACCGCCACTTGAATACGCCACACACTATTGTCGGCAGGTTATCTTCTGCGAAGCAGAACTAACACTTTTTGCTTCTTTTTCTGGAAAAACAGGAGCCTTTTAAACAGCGGTTTTTCTGGGGGCATGCCCCCAGACCCCCCTGGGTCCGCCTCGCGAATTTCGGGTAAAGCACCGCCATATGAAGGCTCCACAGGATGTCAGATGGTTATCTTCTGCGAAGCAGAACTAACGCTTTTTGCATCTTTTTCTGGAAAAAGAAGAGCATTTGAACAACGGTTTTTCTGGGGGGGCATGCCCCCAGACCCCCGTGGTTCTGCGAGGCTCCGATGAACAGAATTCGAAAGCTGGTCAAATTCAGCCTCATTAAAAGTGCCACAATAAATACTGGATATTTAGCATGTTCTGAAAGACGGAACTACAGTTTAGCTTCCTTTTAATTTGAAGTATTAAATTTTTGACTGTTTCTGGAGTTTGGCTTTTTCTGACTTTTGTATCCATCGCACATATCGAGAAGGCAGAGGTCGTAGACAAGGATGATAGGGATATTAGATAGACGAAGGAATGAGACTCACGATCGATTGAATATCCATCTATGGATCAGAGGTATGTCGACAACAAGTATAATCAATATCTATAGAGGTACGTACATGTAGCCAGGTTAACATGTGACCGAACAGCTTGTCAACTATCTTTGAGGCGGAATACACGTGCCATCTGGTCCTGTAGACATTTACGGACCCATGGTGCATATGGAAACACATGCATTTGCCTGCATAATTAACTAAAATTAACGATATTAGGGGCACCAGTTGACCAATGTTGTGTACGTGCTAGCTCTCGCTCTCTCGTTCTAACTTACGAGTTTGAATTATGTAGCGTTAATTGTAAAGCATCCCAGCGCCAGAAATGATCGACGTATAGAAGTTAATTAATCAACGATCTTCTTTGTTATAGTCAGTGACTTTTTGATCGACAGGCGGCTATAGTTAATTCTTCTAGTTCTATTATAGGCTAATTAATGTTTCTTTAATTCTGCAGCTGTATGGGCCCAGCGGTGCTAAGTCGAATACGCGCTACCCAACATGCTGTTATAGTTAACTACGTCAATCATAAACGGGCGTACATGCACAATTGTTTTCTGGGGGCAGCCCCCAGACCCCCTGGGTCGGCTTCGCGGATAATCGGTCAGTAATCGATCGTCCGATTTTTCCTTCGGTCTGATTTTTACTACTAATTTCTGCCTTCTTAACCTTACTAACTTCCAGCTACTGTAACAATCCATTGTACGTTACTCTTAAATCGTCGACAATAGACCACTTTTATATGCACGTAGCTTTTTGTTATCATACTCATTAAAACACTGGTAATACTTTCAGTTACTCTAGTCCCAAATCCCCAGACCCCGTGGCCCTGCGAGGCTCCGATGAACAGAATCAACAACACTTGGTATCCGTAATTCGCAAAGCAAACACAGGGTGATTTTCTGGGGGCACGCCCTCAGACCCCCGTGGCTCTGCGAGGCTTTCAATAAATAGAAGTAAACACTGCTGGAACCCAAAATCCGCGAAGCGGACCCAGGGGGTCTGGGGGCGTGCCCCCAGAAAAGTACCCCGTGGCTCTGCGAGGCTTCGATTAATAGAATTAAACACGCCTGGGACCCAAAATCCGCGAAGCGGACCCAGGGGGTCTGGGGGCATGCCCCCAGAATACCTAGGAAATATTACATAATCAAATGCTCACAAGCTTACGTAACACGGAGTTTCACTTCCCCGAAGAGCAAATCATATACATATACAACCGCCGACATATACTTCGACCTCAGCTTCTACACCGACAGCTCCCATACCCATAATCCGCGAAGCGGACCCAGGGGGTCTGGGGGCGTGCCCCCAGAAAACTTGGGCCTGCCCTGTAGCTGGGTTAGGGGTGGGTTTTGGGTTTGTAAGTGTTCAGCCGTGCATTACATAAAGCTTTGAAATCGAAATTCCGCGCAATTCCGAAGGATATAAAAGGGCGTGGGACCTCCACCTGGGGGGGCCGGATATAAATGCGAGTGGTGCTAGCGCTGCTGACGGTTGCCGCTGGGGTGCTCTACTACTACTACTACTGTTCTTCAGGCACGATTCCACAACCAGCAGTTGACGACAAGATGCGAGCGGCGGGGGTGCGACTCCCGGTGTACTTCTTCAGCCACGGGGGACCCACGTTCATGTACTCGGATCGGGGGGGCGTGATGGGGGGCGACCTCGGCGCGTTCCGCGCGATCCGCGACGTGGGACGTCACGTGAGAGACACCCTGCGACCCTCGTTTGTGGTGTGTGTGTCGGCCCACTGGCAGACGGACCGCCGAGGGGCGGTACAGGTGGCGGTACCTGCGGCTGAAAGTGGCGGTGGCTCCGAGAACGAGCTCATCTACGACTTCTACGGGTTCCCCCGCCACATGTACAACGAGACCTTCCACACGGCGGGCTCGCTGTCGCTGGCGCAGGAGGTCGTGGCCCGGCTGCGGGCCGGGGGCTTCGACGCAGAGACCACTGTGCGCGGCATCGACCACGGCGTGTGGGTGCCCTTCAAGGTGGCGTTCCCACACGATGACAAATCATACTGGGATCTCGACTGCCCGCTGCTGCAGGTGAGTCTGCCGGGGTCCGACGACTTCGACGAGAGCTACGCACTGGGCAAGGCCCTCGCGCCGCTGCGCGACCAGGGGGGCCTCATCATCGTCTCGGGCATGTCCGTGCACAACCTCCGGGACCACATGATGGGCGGGTTCACGGGCTACACCAAGCCCTTCAACACAAAGCTCACCGAGGCGCTGCAGGCCGACGACCGCCTCGCCGGACTCCAGGAACTGCAGAACAGGGACAACGTACAACTCCTCCGCCATGCCCACCCGACCCTCGAACACTTCCTCCCCGTCGTGGTCGGCGCAGGGTCTGCGCAATCAGACCCCGTTAAGGAGCTTTACTCCTCAGCCTCCGGCGCCCTCGGCTGGAACATCTACAGGTTCGGTGAGACACCCAAATCTACGTTGTAGATAGATGGTTTTCTGGGGGCCAGCCCCCAGACCCCCGTGGCTCTGCGAGGCTCCGTCGAATACAGATTTAAAGAATTACATTATATGTATCGCTCCCACAAGCTAGTTCTGTTTTGCAGGGGGCCAGCCCCCTGCACCCCCGTGGCTCTGCGAGGCTTCAACGAATAGAAACAATAAGGCATTACCCATAACCTCGAGCGAAGCGAGCCCTGGGGGTCGGGGGGCGTGCCCCCAGAAACTATATCTGGGTTAGGGTTTGCAGGGGCCAGCCCCCTGCACCCCCGTGGCTCTGCGAGGCTTCAACTAATAGAAAGAATGAACCTCCTCTACCCATAACTTCGAGCGAAGCGAGCCCAGGGGGTCTGGGGGCGTGCCCCCAGAAAACCAGTTCTGGATTAGGTTTATCAGAGGGTTGTGCATGGCTCTGCGAGGCATAGTTTCAGCGAATTTCCAACAGAGGTCAAACAGAGGTTAATGATCGATATATGTTGTCGTTAATTAACCTATTAGCTTATAGATTTATAGATCGATCGAAAAATATAAAATATTTATAATAATGTTTTGAAAAATCCCCAACGTTAACTATAAATTAGGCCAAATCTATATAATTTAACTAAGGGTTAGGGCAAAATATGACGTGACATGTTGCAATATAATCCATAATTCGGACTAGCGTGATCACCCCTATTAGGGGTGATCCGAATTATAAATTATGCGCATTATAAAGTCTAACTCTTAGTTAAATTATAGATTTAGGCTTCAACGAATAGAGAGAATAGAACAGTACCCATAGCCTCGAGCGAAGCGAGCCCTGGGGGTCTGGGGGCGTGCCCCCAGAAAACTGAAAGAATGTTAGGCAGGAGGTTGTCATGGCAACCAACGTTAAGGCATACGCGCTTGGCTCGGCTAGTTTTAATCGCGTACGACACGCGTCTTTTTTGTTTCGTTAGGAACATTCACGATTTTGCAGCGGACGGTTTGACATGTCATTCTGTTCCTATCTTTCCAGCGAGAGAGCAAGAAAGTAAAGAATAACGTTTAGCAATCAGGAAGTAATCGATATAATTGACTTTTTAGCGAAGGATGATAATTTTAGACTGTTATATTGAGAATGAGCCGCATCTCGCAGCTTCCGGTTCGTGAATGAAATGAGCGCAGACAATCGGGATTATGATACTCGAGAAATGGCCATTAAGAACAAATTAGTGGCATTGAAGGAAACGTTCATTGAAGTAAGGAACCAAGAAGAAAAGTCCACGGGTGGTAATAGAATTTATGACTTAGATGAAGGTTCTTTTGAACAGCGCAAAGAGGCACAGTGTCCTGCTTATGCAAAATTCAAGCAATTGTACGACAGTAGTAACCCTGAAGCACCCCTCGGGCGCCCCATACTGGATCACTCGTTATCCAATTCTCTACTGTACCAGCCAGGTGCTGGCCGAATCACTACAGCTAGTGAATTTGACACAGGACGAACCAGAACAAAAAAGCGCAAGAGGAATCAACTCGATGAGTTTTTGACAAAACATATGGAAGCTGTTATGGAATCAACAACTTTGAAGAATGATACAATTAGGCGGGCCATTGACAAAGTCCATAAAGTCAAATTGAGGCAATTGGAAAATGAAATAGGCTATCGAACCAAGGAACTTGAGCTCCGTAAAATGGAAGCGGAGGTTCGTAAAATGGAAGCGGAGGCTCGCAAAATGGAAGCGGAGGTTCGCAAAACGGAAGCGGGGGTTCGCAAGATGGAAGCGGAGGTTCGCAAAATGAAAGCGGAATCGCGTATCAAAAGTCTTGATATGGAGGCGAAAATGGGAGAAATACTTACTGGAAAGATGTGTGCAGCTATAGATGCTGGCAATTTGGACGACGCAGAGCGTATTACTAATATCTACGTCAAATTAATGAGCATAAGTTGATAATTTCAATAGATTTGCAATGTAGACCTTTCTCGCTGTTTAGCTGTTGTCCGTGTCCCATAATATTTGAGTTATTCGACGTCGCAGTTTATCTCGCGAATCGTCTACCGGGTTTTCAGCTCGCACTTGATCCGTACCATGGCCATTATTCTCGTCAATATCGTTAGTATCGGAGTCATCATTATCATCACCAACATCTTCATGATCATCGCATTCTGCGTCATCAGCTCGGCCGCCTCATGAAATAAAATGCTGCAAAATGATCACAGACCCGAGTAGTTTTTCAATTCAGGGCATGTCCTTTTTCATAGTCGCAATGCGCTTTTCAGGATCTGGATGGCTGCGACTTCTACTTCTTTGAAATAGGACACCTCTTTTCAGCCGACCAAAGGCATTCTCAATCGCAACACGTTCGTCAATCACCAGCTTGTCGTAGTATGCCTCTTGCTTTGTGAGCCATGCAATCCGGATCTCTACGGGAACAACGGTTCTTGTAAGGAGTGATTAGATGGAAACTTAAGGGATAGGCTTTGTCGCCAAGAAATTCGTCTGCAAAAAAAGCCGATAGTATTGAGAATCAAGCACGCAGGTCTTGTATGTAGTAGGGTCATGCATTTTACCAGGAAATCCTGAAATAACGTAGACAAAATCCCCCTTGGTATTGATAACAGCTTCTGTGTAAACCAAATAGTCAGACTCACCTTCGCTTCCAGTTTGAAGCTTAGTTTGATTCCATTTATGATGCGATCACAGCCAGGAATTGGGTTACGACGAAAAGTTAAATGTAGCTTTATCTTTCCCAGTAGTTCGCAAAATGTTTCTCTCGACCAATTAAGTAGCTGCTGCCATTGGAACCAGTTCTCATTATCAATATGCCATGGCACAGATGCAATATTCAGGGATATTCCTTGGTTCCGCTACATATTCTGCAACTATGCTGCCTATAGCGCACAAGAGCTGATAACATACCGGTGGTCTTCAACAGGGGGTCCTTCGTGGCTTCTTCGAATCGGCCCATAAGCTTGAGCGAAGCGAGTCACTTCAGGCCCCCAGATACTGTTCGCTGGGAGGATTTGCAGGGGGCTACCCCCATGGCTCTGCGAGGCTTCAACGAATAGACTGAAACATGTCTTCACCCACAGCCTCGAGCGAAGCGAGCCTAGGAAGTCTGGGGGCGTGCCCCCAGAAAAGGCTACATCTGGGTTAGGATATGCAGGGGGCTCCATGGCTCTGCGAGGCTTCATCGAATAAGACTGAAACATTTCTTTACCCATAGCCTCGCGAAGCGAGCCCTGGGGGTCTGGAGGCATGCCCCCAGAAAACAGGACAGAAGAGATCGTCATATTCAACGAAGTGGCCCCTTTTGGTTAGTTTAGGGAAAAGAAGATACCGGAACCTCGGCGAGGTCGACCCAGGGGTTCGGGAAATTGGAGAGCAAAGTAGTATATTAGTGGGAGACATTTTTATTTTCGGTGATGGAGTATTCTTCGTGGGGGATGTCGCACTCATATGGGGCGGTTGTGGAGGACTCGGGTTCGGAGAGGATGGAGTTTATGATTACGCCAACAATGCCAGCGATTGTGTATCCGGTCTCCATGACGATTTGGACTGCGTCGAGGAGCCCTCGTAATGCGTGGTTGCCGCCGTTGTATGTGAAGACGTAGGAGAACCAGTCTGGGACAAGGGTGGCCCCGAGGCCAAAGAGGAGTGAGCATGTGAGGACGAAGCGATCCTTTCGTGTGAAGGGGATTGTGGTGATGATTTTGATTCCGGAAACGACCACGGATGCAAAGAGGAAGGTGGTCATGCCTCCGAGCACGGCCTTGGGGATGGCGACAAGGGCTGCTGCAAATTTGGCCACCACGCCCATGAGAACGAGGAAGAAGCAGCACCAGTAGCCTGCGGTTCGGTTGGCGCATTTGGTGAGGGCAATCACGCCGTTGTTTTGTGCAAAGGTCGACATGGGTGTCATTGTCATGAGAGCTGCAATGATGCTGTTGCATCCGTCGGCCAGGACTCCTCCCTGGATTCGAGAGTCGTACATGGGCCCGTCTACCTCCTGTTTGCTCACCTCGCAGGTGGCTGTGATGTCTCCGATGGCCTCCATGGCGCACGTGATGTACACAGACAGCATTGGTAGCACTGCGGGGCCGTACACTGACAGACGGAACGTCTTGACCCATGTGAAGGTGATTCCTGGTGCAAGGTCAATTGACGAGCTGTCAAAGTATCCTACACCTGCGGCTACAATGGAGCCCACGATTAGCCCGACAATCACTGCACAGCTTTTCATGATGGGTGCTCCCCACAGCTCGCATATGACAATGGTCACAAACACCAAAAAGCCGAGTCCAATGAACTCTGCCGACCCCCAGGGCAGCGGATGTGGTGCATTAACGGTAGGACACATGGCGTAAAGCCCGGATTCAGGCCGTGCAGAGCAATCACCAGAACCTCCGGCCCAGTCCTTGAACCCGGACTCCACCAAATGCAGGCCAATCAGCAGAACCACAGGGCCCGTCACCACCGGAGGGAACAGCTTTTGCAGGTATTTGGGCGGAATGAAGGACATGAGGATCTCTAATAGGCCGCATACCGCTGCAGTCCCCAAAATTGCCCCGTACCCATCTGGACAGGGTAGCTTGGTCCCATCGTCCGCTGTGGGACAGTACCCATTGGAGTACATTTGCGGGAACACTGCAGACACAAGCGTGATTGTGGCAAACGACGTTCCAACCACAGACAACAGGCCTGTTCCGAGATTGTACTTTGTCCGCCATATATGGAAACGCGTGATCTGTACGGTCGACAGAATGCCCGAGGCAATCAACGACGCAGAAACAAGATATTGCTGCATTTCGACAGATAGGTTTGCCGACGCAGAGATGATGATGGGCGGAGAGACTATCCCCGCCAGCATGGACAATGCATGTTGAAGCCCTAGCAAGAATCCAAGCAACACAGGCATCCGATCATGGAGACCGAAGAACGGAGGCTCAGTCGGCGTCTTTGTGATGAACGGAATCCTCGGCGTAAATAGATATGAATAATTATACTCGCCAATCAGACCCTCCTTTGTGCTCACCTTCGTCACCAGTCGTCGAATCAATCGCTGAACCCGATTGTCCTTTCGACTATGTGCTGGCGCTGGCAATTCGCTCGAAACTCGCTTATCCTCCTCCATATCATGCAAATCAAGGAGCAAGCGTGTAACAAAAAAAATCAAGCTTAAACGCTATTCCCACTCTGCGTGGGTCCCGTACCACATTTATACTTGGCAACTGTTTAACCGTTCTCTCCATTGTCTCGCATCAACTCCCCACGTCCAACCAATCACCAAACCCCTCTATCTCCATGCATACAACGCGTCCTCGCCATGGCATGATTATGCACCCTTATCTAATCCACTAACATTCATCCTCTTAACGAAAAAAGCCTTCCGCGTAGACCACTACTACCCACTCAACGTTCTCTACCCCGCATCCCCATCGAGACGTGTCATCTGCCACATCCACCCGTAAATGACTTAGAGCAACCTTGACCTTCTAAACTACATCCACTTCTACGTACGCTACACTTTTGATCCTTCGTTCGCCCATACTCGCGTCCCTATCTTTTTCTCGGAATAACCTTATCATACTGTGCGGCGCAACGCCGGACTCAAATATACACAACCCCGTACTATCCAGTCCCATCATCAAACGAACGGCAACCAATAGATAAGGCTTTCTATAGGCCAGCCCCCAACCCCCCATGGCTCTGCGAGGCTTCAACGAATAAGAACAACGGACCAGTACCCATAACCTCGCGAAGCGAGCCCTGGGGGTCTGGGGGCGTGCCCCCAGAAAACCACACCTGGGTTAGGTTTGCAGGGGGCCAGCCCCCTGCACCCCCCTGGCTCTGCGAGGCTTCAACGAATAGAAGAAAGAACACACCACCCAAAACCTCGAGCGAAGCGAGCCCTGGGGGTCTGGGGGCACGCCCCCAGAAAAGGTAGTTCTGGGTGAGGATTTGCAGGGGGCCGTTCCCCTGAACTTCTGTGACTCGGAGAGGCTTCAACGAATAGAAGAAATTGGCACTATCAATGATCGAGAGAAGCTAGCTAGCTGGAGCGTTTCCCTGAAAGTTAAAGTTGATTATCAGGTTTCAATCTTTTCCAGAAAAGGGAAAAAAGTGTTAGTTCTGCTTCATAGTGTTTCGCTACAATTGATTGTAAATGTTTCTTGACAGGGCATCAGCCGTCCCAGATTGGATTTCAATAGTATAAAGTGAGACATCAGTTCTGGGTTCCAGATTCATTAAAGATATACTGAATCCACTTTTTTCCTTATAAAGTTATATACCTCTATTGGTTATAGTCTCGGAGAGCTTATTTATAAAAATAACAGGTTTCCAAGAAGTAATTTTAAGGATGTTTTATCGCGGACGCGCTTACATGATTAAGGGTTACTGGTAACTAGGGCCCGGACCCAGACCCCGGGGTCGGCTTCGCCGAACCTTGGGTAAAACCGTATAGGAATTATGCGGGTGAACGTGGTTCCTTCTCCTGAAGAACGAAAAGAATAAAAAAAGGTTGCACCTGAAGGTGGTTGGAGTTCTTAGGTATCGTTGCTTTAACATTAAAGGGTAAGATGAGGAAGCAAAAAGCAGAAACTTGCTTGAAGCAAGATTAGGCGAGTTTTACAGTAACCTTCTTCAAAGTAGCTCAAGAAAAAACTCTGCAGTAAACTCATAGAAGTAATTCTGATTCTTTTTTCAAAAAGAGTGAGACAGCTTTTTCCAAGTGGTTCCAGGCCAAAACTCTGTAGTAGCCTCAAAGGGCCATTATTTTTTAAGGAGTCGACTTTTTCAAAGCGATTCCAGACCAAACTTTGTGATAGCCGCTCAGAGTTGATGTTTTTGGTTGGCTCTTTTTTCTTGAGAAAAAAATAGAACGAGACCCATAGCCTCGAGCGAAGCGAGCCCTGGGGTCTGGGGGCGTGCCCCCAGAAAACAGACTTCTGGGCTAGAAAAAGAACGAAACCTGATCTATTGGGTTGTATATGAGCCGTATGAACGTTGATGTGAATGTGACCATAGTTGATGCAGAATCTGATTATCCCAGATTTTCGGTTCCGAAAGCGGGGAAACAAGTGGCCCTCCGAAGGGTCGATGGCATATTAATTGATGCGGGTGTATCTACGTGCGGCACGTGAGTTAACCCTAAGCTATATAGTCGGATAGAAATATACGAGTGTTGGAACAATTGTCTATATTCCAGCCTATAAGAGTGAACAAAGATGGAGATGGATCTAAAAAAAGCTCACATACCCAACTGTAAACACATACATGCAGTAACACATCATATTGTGACCATATGAACGTTGTATGCAACTTCCATGCACCTAGGTTAGTTAGTTCATCCGAAAGCGAATGCTGAGCTCAGCTGGCGGAATACCGAAAGACGATCTCCTCCTATCATACAGCGGGTCGGGTTTTATGGCCTCCGACCACGTCGTCGATCGGAAGGAACGCTTGTACCCCGCAATGCATTCAAGAAACCAAACGCGACGACTCTTAACATTTTTTTTTTATTTAAAAGGATCAGTAATTAGCAGACAAGAATGACCTGTAGCTCAGTTTCTGTCTGAGGTAGGCGTTGAAGCTAAAGTGCGGAATTTTTCCGCTGTGTTTCGTGAGGGCGGGTGCGGAACCATGCGCGCCTTATCACGTTGCGGGGATGCGGAGCTCGGCGGACCTAATCTATATAAGTCTAACTCCTCACCAACTGAACGCTTAAGAAAATCCCAATGGTCCAGGTTGAAATAGACATTCCAAAGACGCAAAAGGCAATCGTAGCTGAAAATGTAAGTACAATTAATATCAATTGCGCCCTCAAGACGGGTCCTCTGCTTCCGGAAAAACAAATCAACACGATGGCGTCTTCCTTTCTTTCTTCACAAAAAGAAACAAAAACCTCCTCTTCTACTTCACAAAAGACTATAAGTCGCCTGATACACTGCTTATCCGAAGAAACAAGCCAAGGCATTGTGTCCCGTCGCAGAAAAATACAGTACAGTCCCTAATCCTCCTCGAAAAAGATTCTGGTAGTATTTGGATCAACCTGTGGCCTGGTTTCCTTCTTTTCCTAGAAAAAGAAGCTAAAAGCGTTGTTCCGCTTCGCGGAAGAAAACCATCGGCGAAGCCGACCCTGGGGGTCTGGGGGCGCGTTCTAGGTTAGGTTTTGCAGGGGGCACACCCCCTGCACCCCCATGAATCTGCGAGGCTTCAACGAATAGAAACAACTGAGCATTACCCAAATTTTCGGGCGAAGCGAGCCACGGGGGCCCAGGAAACCTGTTCTGGGTTAGGATTTGTGACTCTGCGAGAATAGAAACAACTGAACACTACCCAAATTTTCGAGCGAAGCGAGCCACGGGGGTCTGGGGGGGTGCCCCCAGGAAACCTGTTCTGAGTTAGCACCCCCGTGTCTCTGCGAGGCAAACAACCGAGCACTACCCAAAAACTCGAGTGGAGCGCCAGAAAACTTGTTCTGGCCAGCTTCATGGAACAGGACAGAGACGGTCTGTGGAGATCTATAGGATCTTCATGTTTGAGAAGCGTTGTTCTGCTTCATAGACAAAGTTCCGGAAAGCAGCACAGAATCAAGTTTTAAGCTAACAGGCAGCAGATTGGGGAGAATTATAGGGTGCGAATCGACAATGAATATCCGGTTCCGGAGCCGAAGGACGACGAGATTTTAGTTCGACTCACGTCTTCGGGCGTGTGTCATTCCGATCTGTCGATTCTGATGGATCATTGGGGCGTTCGCGACCAGGTCACCATGAAGATTCCTGGCCATGAGGGCAGTGGCTATGTGGTCAGACATGGGGCCAAGGTTGACACAAGCAAATATCCCATTGGCACGCGAGTGGGTGTCGCACTGGTGTCCAACCCGTGTCGGGACTGCGACATCTGCAGAATCGATGACGGCGAGGTCAAGTGTCTAAACGCTCCGTTCCACGGGACTGGAATTGATGGCACGTGGTGTCAATACATGAACATCAGCTCCCGCTACGTTATCCCTGTCCCCGATGGACCGGAGGAGCATCTGGTGGGCCCCATTCTGTGCGGCGGCCTCACCGTCTACAAGGGCCTGAAACAGGCGCAGATCCGGGCAGGCGAGTGGGTCGTCATCACTGGGGCCGGGGGTGGGCTGGGCACGCTTGCCGTCCAGTATGCAAACGCAATGGGCTACAGAGTCATTGCCATTGACACCGGCGCTGAGAAGCACGAGCTGGTGTCTCGCCTAGGTGCCGAAGAGTTTGTCGACTTTAAGAAGGACGACGTGGTTGCGAAAATCAACCAGATCACCAAAATTGGCGCTCACGCAGCAATCATGATCGCCCCCTCCGCCTCCGTGTATAATCAGGCTCCGTTTTATCTCAGATTCAAGGGCTCAATGGTCTGTATCGCTCTCCCCCCAAGCGGCGCCGACTTCTCAGTTCCCCCTGGCCTAATCGTCCACAAAAGCCTCCGCATCGTCGGCTCCTTCGTGGGAACCCGTACAGACGCTCTCGAGTCCCTCGACTTCCTCGCCAGAAACAAGGTCGCGCCTCCAGTCAAGCTCCATCCAATGGAAGACATCCCTAGCATCCTCAACGACATGAACAACGGCACCCTCTCCGGCAGAGCCGTAATCGACCTCCACTAGCTATTTAATATATACCTTTCGTTTTTTATAATATCTTAACTGATGGTTCGCAGAGAAACCAAAACTCAGTTCTGGGTGGGAACTTGCAGACTCCCGTGGCTCTGCAAGGCTTCAACGAATAGAAGGAATATACCACTACCCATAGCCTCGAGCGAAGCGAGCCCAGGGGGTCTGGGGGCGTGCCCCCAGAAATCCACTACTGGGTTAGGTTTGTAGGGTGACCAGCCCCCTGCAACCCCGTGGCTCTGCGAGGCTTCAACGAATAGAAGGAATATACCACTACCCGTAGCCTCGAGCGAAGCGAGTCCTGGGGGTCAAAAAGAAGAAACGACTAATTAATATGCAACGACCTGTATTAGTACCATTTAATGTTAGCTTATAGATGCCCTTGAATAATTTATATTGCTTGGGATTGGCAGCGAATGTCCTAGTTCTATTTTACTCTTTTTAGATGTGGTCCCTGAAAAATATGAGTTAAAACTATCATTTCCGCACGGAGGGAAAATGATTAACGCTTCTTATCATGGAAAAAACAAATATACAAGGAGCCTACAATTTGATGCTCCATTCAGCAGCTCCAATTGGTGGCAAATGCATGCATGGCCCGGAGTATAACAGCGCATTGGGAACGGGAGGCCGTCTACGGATCACGGCTGGAGCTTCTCAAGACTAAATAGAATGGACACCCTTGCCACCAAGTTCTGCTACTAGGTCACCAAGAAGCGTGAGTCTGCAGACACTCACGAGACAGATAGTTTAAGCTTCGACTCTGGAGGTATGACTCGAAACAGACGATAGGAAAGGAGATTAAACGATTAGTCATTAGTATGGTGAGTTGATTAATAAGAATATCTGAAACTTGGGTCCAGGTCGCCAGCTTCGGCCTGTTCTTGAGGAGACATTGCTTCCCATTTGTGTTGGACGACGCCACGCTCCTTCTGCTTGTTCTCACGAAGAACGGAGAGGAAGTAGACGATGGTGACGAGGAGTGTGAAGATGCTGAAGCCAATGCCGACGCTGAGGCCCCGCATGTATTCGGGGAAGTCCTTTTCGAGGAAGACATATGTGGCGATGATGCCGCCAATGTTACCAAAGCCGATTTGGAAGCCTGTGGCCACCGACTTGCGGATGTGACCTGCAAAGTTCATGCTCGTCCAGCACACGATCAGAGGCATGGCTGTGTATGCGCCACACGCAATAAGGAAGCATGCTGCATATCGGGCATTGACAAAGTCCACGTCTGTGGCCATGAGAATGATGTATCCGCCGATACACACAAGCGTCGCAAAAACGGCCAGTGTGAATCGGTGGCGGGTCTTGTCTGCGACCACTGCCAGCAGCATGGAGAAGCCGAAGGAGGCCGCCCAGGGGGGAATGGAGTGCAGCTGTGTCTGCACGGGCGAGTAGTTGAGGGACTGGATGATGGATGGCGAGAAGTATGAGTACGAGTAGGCTGGGACGATGAGTCCAAAGTACATGAGTCCGGCCAGAATAACCTTGTAGTCCGCCAGCACCTTGAACACGCCTCGAAGAGTGATTTTGTTCTCGTGGTTGGACGTGCCCACATCGAGCTCCAGCTTGGCCTTGAGGAACTGACGCTCGTTTTCATCCAGGAAACGAGCTTCCTCGGGGAAGTCTGCAATGACGAAGAACATGAGAAGGGCGCAGAAGACTGTGATTGCGCCCTCGATGATGTAGATCCAGCGCCAGCCCTCAATGCCCCTGTCTCCGTCAATCTGCGAGCATCCGTAGGCAATCAGACCTCCGAACGCACCCGCCAGGCAAGTCGATGAGAAGAAGAAGGAGTAACGTTTCTGGGCCTCGTCTCGACGATACCACATCGATAATAAGTAAAAGCAGCCAGGAAACATACCCGCCTCGAAGAGCCCCAGCAGGAACCGAGTCGCCACCAGTCCTCCGTAGTTCTTCACAAAACCCTGGCCAATCATGACAGCCCCAAACAGGACCATGCAGGCCGGTAGCCATACCGATGGTCGGAACTTCTTTAAGAGATAGTTGGATGGGATTTCGCAGACCACATACGGCACGAAGAAAATGGTCAATGCCGTGTTGTACTGCGTTCCCGTCAGATTCAGGTCCTCGGCCATGCCGTACACCTTCGCATTGGAAATATTCACTCGATCAATGAAGGCCAGCAGATACAGAAGACAGATCGGAGGCACAATCCACATGTCTAGTTTCATCATCAGCCGTCGCTGGTTGATCCCGTGATCCCGAGCCAGGTCATTTATGATGTTTTTCTGCTCATCCACGCTCAAAACGCCGTTGTTGGCCACATACTGCTCCTCGTCCGAGTTGAGCACGTCGGCAGCTGGAACGTCAGCCTCGTGTTTCGACATTTTATCTGTCTAAGGTTAGGTTGATATATGAAAATTTTAACGATATGCGCGACGCCTGGCGTTTTTATATCCGACGCTAGTCAACGGCTTTTGCCCAGATCGAAAAATAAAACAGTCATATACCACCAGCTTTTTTCTTTTTCTGCCCCTAGCACCCCACCTTTTTTCTGAATACGGTCCACCATCCGCCCATCGCGGACCCCGATACCGTCTCCGCCGTTTAGATAGCCCAGCAGGGCTTATTTATCAATCAGATGGCCCAAAAAGTGGGTCTGAGCTGCTCTTCAGCCTCTTCATCCTCTCCAGGTCCACCTCCGATGCTTGCCCGTTTCTCGGAGCCCCAGGGAGAAAGCATATAGCTCTAGCCCCGCTGATTGGTCAGAACACGGAACGTTCGCCGATGTCGGAGCTGTGAACCTATTACCCCTCAGGTAAAGAAATTTTTAACCGAAGCAAGGAAGTTCACAAAAATCCCTCCTGTGGACCCCGGATTCAGCCTTGCTTTATATTCTCGCCCCTTCAGGGCGTGATAAGATAAAAAGCCGCAATTTTTCGCATATACGTACCTCAGCCCTCCCCGCCGATAACCGACCCCGCCAGCTTCCGGATAAACCATTTTTTTAAATAATGTCTATGACTTCCAGACCTGCTTCATGTCTAACTAATTCTGAGGGCATGCCCCCAGACCCCCTGGGTCGGCTTCGCCGAGGTTTGGGTTATGTATTAAATTGTTGCTCCTATTTGTTAATTAACCTCGCTGCAATCCTAACCCAGAACTGGGTTTTTCTGGGGCATGCCCCCAGACCCCTGGGTCGGCTTCGCCGAGGTTTAGAGTATGTGCTCAGCTGTAGGTCTGCCTCGTAGACTTCAGTATTACCCGAAGCAGGCATACTGCCACTATACTAATGGCCCTGGTCAGCTGTAGTTTCCATTCTTTGTAGCCTCGCAGATCCACGGGGGTGCATGGGCTAGCCCCTGCAAATTACCCAACCCGGAACTGGCTTTTTCTGGGGGCATGCCCCAGACCCCCTGGGTCGGCTTCGCCGAGATTTGGGGTATGTGTTCAGCTGTAGTTCCCATTCGTTGCAGCCTCGCAGAGCCACAGGTGCAGGGGGCTGGCACTCTGCATATCCTGACTTGGTTTCTGAGGCACGCCCCCAGACTCCCTGAGCTCGCTTCGGTCGAGGTTATAGTAGCGTATATTCGTTAGTGCCTCTCAGAGCCATGGGGATGCAGGAGCTGATTCCTTGTAAATCCTAACCCAGAACTAGTTTTTTCTGGGGACACGCCTCGGGGGGCCCTCAGGCTCCCAAGGCTCCACTTCGGTTATCAAGTTGACACAACTGCATATAGCTTAGAGCTATCACTCAACTAGTAACCGGAGTTCACATCACGTGTTCATCGAACTGCAGCTCAGGGGATAGAGTTCTCCTAATATTTAAAAGGACTTACTCATAAAGAGAGTTGAAACCCGGTAGGGTCAGCGTTTTTCGTTCCTTTTTAATGGGGCCAAAACTCCTTCAACGAGTTGCAGACCCGCAGGGCTGATCTTTTTGTTCTTTTTTCAAAGAGGAACAATCATCCAGCGAGTCGCAGCCCCGCAGGGCTACTGTTTTTGGTTCTTTTTTTTAAAAATGACAGCACTCCTTCAACGAGCTGCAGCTCCGCAGGATTTATCTTTTTGTTCTTTTTTTAAAGAGAAACAATCATTCAAAGAGTCGCAGCCCCGCAGGGCTACTGTTTTTGGTTCTTTTTTTAAAAAGAACAATACAGTTAACGGATTGTAACATATGAAGTTTTTCTGGGAAGATGACCTGCAAAATATGTTCAATTATCTATGATAATAATAAGGTATCAGAAGGGGAAAAAGTTACATAGTTTTTGGGGTTTAGATCAACAAAGCGGCAACACCGGCGATAAGACCGAAAGCAGAAGAAGCGTAAAGAGAGGAGGCACCGTTGACCTGTTCTGGAATGCAAGTCTCGCCGACACAAGAGGACTCAGCGGCAGCCTGGGTTGGCTCGACCTGAGATGGCTCCTCGGCTGGAGCAGAAGAAGACGCAACTGGGGCTTCAGTTGGCTGAACTGGTGCAGAAGTAGCAGGAGTAGCAGCGGCCTGAGTAGGTTGAACTGGAGCCTGGGTTGGGGCTTCTGGTGCGGCCGAGGATGGAGCCTCTGGTGCTGGAGCGGCGGAGGAACCTTCTGGAGCTGGTTCTGGAGCAGCAGATGGTTCAGTCTCGCATGGCACGGTCGAAGTTCTGGTCTCGACAACGCCTGGGGCGACGGTGACGGTCTCGGCGATGACGGTGACAGCAGTAGTGGTAACCTCAGGAGCTGGGGCCTGGGTTGGGGTAGAAGCGGGAGCCTCCTCAGTTGGGCATGGTTCAGATTCGGTTTCGGTGACAGCAGCTTGGGTCGGGGTGGTGGCTGGGGCCTCCTCGGTTGGGCATGGCTCAGTCTCGGTCTCAGTGACAGCAGCTTGGGTTGGGGTAGTAGCTGGGGCCTCCTCGGTTGGGCATGGCTCAGTCTCGGTCTCAGTGACAGCAGCCTGAGATGGAACAGCGGTAGACTCCTCTGGGCATGGCTCAGAGGTGGTCTCGGTGACGACAGCCTGGGTTGGCTCCTCTGGGCATGGGAGGACAGTGGTCTTGGTCACAACCTGGTCGGAAGCAGTGCACTCCTCGGCGCTGCATGGAATGGTCACGACCTGGGTGTGGGTGGTGACTGGAGCAGCAGTTGGGGAGGCTGGAGCGGAGCTAGAGGCAGCACCAGAGCTGGACTCAGCGGCGGAAGAGCTGGAGGCAGCAGAGCTAGAAGCAGCAGAGCTGGACTCAGCGGCAGAAGAGCTGGAGGCAGCAGAGCTAGAAGCAGCAGAGCTGGAGGAAGCAGCGGAAGAGCTGGTTGGAGCAGCAGAGCTGGAAGAAGCGGCAGAGCTGGAAGAGGCAGCAGAGGTCTCAGCAGCAGCACAGGCAGTGCAGCCGTTGGTCTCGCCATTGGCAAGAGTCTCTTGAGCAGAGACGGCAGAGAGGCCAGCAAGCAGAATGGCAGCAGTAGTCTTGGTGAAACGCATTATAACGAACGAATGAAAAATTAAGGCGAAATTAAGGTATTAAAAGAATGACTGAGAAGGATTAGAACGTTGGTTGAAGAAAAGAAGAAGGAAGCAATTGGCACGAGCGCCTCCTTTATATATGGCATTCCGCCGACTTCGAAGGGGGCAAATCGAGATTCCGTCAAGTGATCGGCAGACTGGCATTCCAAAAGGATTCGCGTGTTGCATGCATAAGCGTAACCAGGGGGTCTTTCTGCGCTGGACATGTGCTGTTGAAACAACCCATTATCCCCACATCACAGCTCTTCCTTCCACACTGCGACCACCGGAATGGAGCCATCGACAAACTATGCAGGGCCCACATTGTCCATCGATGAAGAAGCCATAACTCTTTCACCTCTCGGGCAGGCTCTCTCGCTCGGACCCAACACTGTCTCACCCTCCCTTTAATCCCGCTCCCTTCGGGCGGCGCCTGCGGCTCAATCTGCATTCGATCTCATACCCCCTGGCTTTTGAGATCGGGCCAACCGTATTTAATTAATTGAAACAAGCAATGTAAACAGGCCACCGCCCACGACCCGCGCCCGCTTCAAACGGCTATTGCATTATGATAGTCCAATTGCAGCACCCACCGCTTTGGCCCACCGTCTGTCAGCTTGCTGTATGTCTCTGCACCCAAGCCAGATCGCCAGATCCCCACTCACGCGTTGAAACACCCCTTCCTATCACAGCAAACCACATACTCTACATGGATAACATCCTGGACGATCTCTGTCTAACCTAGCCGGGATTATCCCAGTGCAGCTGCCTGAATCGGGCCGCTCCTGCCATAATAACGCGTCTGAAACTATAACGCTCGATCAAGCCCCAGACTGTTTCTCTTCACCAATTAAGGGATTGTTCTTTTTAGAAAAAGAACCAAAAGAATTGGCTCGGCGAGGCTTTAACTCGTCGACGATGTTTTGTTCTTTTTAAAAAAAGAACCAAAAACATTAGCTCTGCGAGGCTTTAGCTCGTTGACGATGTTCTGTTCTTTTTAAAAAAAGAACCAAAAACATTAGCTCTGCGAAGCTACATGAAGGGGATTAGCCATTAGTGAAGTGGGATGGTATTGTTTATTCGCACTTTAATCAATTCGTCCTCTATTATACTATCATTTCAACAATTCAATACTATATTCTATTTACAGTACATTTTCATCAATTGCTCTTATAGCTAATGTTGTTACCAATTCCCTTCGTTGTAGCCTGGCAGAGCTATCGTTTGGCTCTTCAAAAGAGCAAGACTGCTGCAAAGATTGAGCCTCGCAGAGCTAATGTTTTTGGTTCTTTTTTTAAAAAGAACAAAACATCTTCAACGAGGTGAGCCTCTAAAGGGTTAATGTTTTTGGTTTTTTTCTAGAAAAACACAAAAAAGGTTAAATTCGACGTAGGGGATGTTCATGGGTTCTGCGTGAGGGATAAGATCGGCTTTGATTAGGGTATCTGTGAAATGATAGGCCGGTGAATTTCGGTATAACGTTAATTCTCGATCACTGCAATACACAACGGGGCGATGTTGGTGGGTTTGGATTGTGGGTCTACATGTCAGAGCGATAATAATATAGGCTGTCATTTACCGCGTGGAATGTGTCAAATTTTAACAGAACTTATTTAGCAGGCATCGAATCGATGGTTTTACGAGTTTTTCGTCTGCCAATGTGGGATGTGGATATGGATCAGAGGATCGAGGGTCGTTAGATCCTGGTTTAATGTTTTTTATAGATGGGTGTCGATCTCATATATATGATCAACCCACCCTTTTCATGGAGTCTGCCACCCGCATTTTTAGACCGCTTTCGCGGATTGAATGGGTCTCCTTTGACATAGGGCAGGACTAGCGTTACTGTATTCGTTTTTGAGACAAATATGATGCAATCGGTATGTTTTTCGGCCTAGTTGTCAAAGAAGCTTGGACAATTTGAATGAAAAAAACCAATTGCTTGGCGTCTGATGGACGGGTGTGATGAGGTCGCGTCGATCGGGTGAACGGTCCATATTCCGACAGGTGTATGCGAACACACCTTCTCCCTGCATTGTTTCTTGTCTCGCCTTTATTGACTCGATTAAGCCTTCGTTCTATTTACACTGTATGAAACTTTTCGATCTACTATGCACGCGACTTTCGCGACCGTTGATTGTCTCACATCTCTGCATGCTCACGCATGCAAGCATGCACAAGCGATCATAATATTTATCCCTTCTTTGAGCCGCCATCCGGTTACCTGGCCAAATCAAGCATGGGCGCGTCGTAGTTTCGAATTACCCTAGTACAGACTACTATTGGTGTGAGTACACGCAATTCTTCACTGCTCCCAAGGAACACGCACAATTCCATGCTCTGTCATGCTTTTCTTTTTCCAGAAAAGAAGCAAAAAGCGTTGGTTCTGCTTCGCAGAAGACCATCCGCGAAGCGGAATCACGGGGGTCTGGGGCTGGCCCCCAGAGGCAGTTGTACAGGTAATTCCCTTCTGCTGGCCCCCAGATGCACTTGTACACGCGATTCTTGACATCAGAACAATCCAATTCTATGTTCTAATGACAGTGTTCTTCTTGTACAGACAAAGCGCCAAAAAGTGTTGATTCTGCTTTACAGAAGACCCTCTGCGAAGCGGAACTGCGGGGTCAGGGAGCTGGTCCCAGAAAACACTTGTATATATATACAATTTTGACATTAGAACAAGTACAATTCTATGTTCTAGTTACTGGTGACAGTTCTTCTTTTACAGGAAAGGAGGAATGCGTTAGTTGCCTTGCTTTGCAGAATACTATTTAGACACATGGGTTTAGCAAAGCGCTTCAGGTTCCCCGGGAGGATGGCCTGCTCAGAGATACCGTAGACCTTGTTATTATTTCCAAATTGTCAGCCAGTAATTTTTTTCTTTTTTGTTAGGAAATGATGCAAAAGAGTGTAACTAATTCAAGTTCTCAGGTGATCCTATTGATCGACCCACATTTCAGCGAAGCTGACCTAGCATTATCTTGGAATGTTGTTAGCCCAAGTCAACATGTCTGTTGCTCAAAACAATCGCACAAGGGACCCCTGAACTCTATATCCGTCTACAACGTGCTATTCTTCTTTTCCATGAGTAAGCAACGCCGTTGATCTGCTTTGAAGTAGGAATATGTGCCGTTTCTTTGGCGGACCTCGGGGAGCTGAAGCTGGGGGCAAAAATATTACGGTTCACAAAGGGTATTTCTGCCCACTGGTGCTCTTTTTTTTTTTTTTTTTT